>CM029604.1:56249599-56538787 GCA_017311375.1 Mytilus coruscus
ATACGTCCTACCAATACTTTTGTTTTCCCTCATTTGTGTATTTTCGCCTTTTCCAGTTTCCCCTTAACGTAACTGCTGACACTCATTTGCCTTATCATTCACAAAATGTTTATATATTTTCATTTTTTTCATTCGTGCAGGTATAGAACCACTAATCCGGACCCGGTTACAAAAAACATACAAGAAAATAGTAAATATTTTAAATAAAATAGCTCCTACGCATGCATAGCTTTAACTTTATCAAAAAGTAAAACATAGAAATTTTGGGTTAAATTGTGTCAAATGAAAGTTTAAGAACTTGGGATCATTGTATAACCCTTGCTGAAAGTTTCTCTTGAAAACTTAAAAAAAAAATGAAATTATATGATCGAAGGGCATATTTGCTCTGTTGCACAGATCAGAAGTACCTGTGTCTGTACTTCCAAAATTCCGGGAACCAGTGCGCTCTAATATGCAATTAAAGGTATGTTGAATTTTTCAGCACAAGTCAGGATAGGGTATAGTTTTTGCTATGAAATGATTGCCACTTTATTTGAACTTACAGAAAATATAGCTATAAATGCTTGAACTTGCATAATTTAACACAGAGAGCATTGGGGCTCTGAATTACGGGTTTTATTCCTAAAGTAATATTTCATCGATAGGGTCTGCTCCTTCTGCTATGTGTACCACGTCTTGCTTCTTGTATGAATTCAGGATTTTTCCAAATTATCCGCTGTGGAATGAGGGTAATATGACCTATTTGTTTGCACGAGTTGGATATATTCGGTCTATATTTCATTTATTAAGAATATAAGTATAATGTTTCCATTTCTTTCGTGAAATCTTTCATCTTTTTCATTAACTTATGTTAACTCACCTATAGCATGGGACATCTCTACGTGAAAGCAGTCGAAAGAATAAGTGATCTAACAACTGCGATTCTTGTCGTTTTATTGACATGAGTACATTAAGTCGTACATACAACAAAGCTTATATAGGGAATTGCTCAAGAAAGTAAAATTTGCAAATGTGTGTCAGTTTCTCATTCTCTAGATATAAGTTTGTAGTGATTCTTTGTTAAATGTAAAGTGAATTCATATATATACTTTAAAATGACATAGTACTCTGGTTGTCGTTGGTTCATGTCGGTCATATTTGTATTTCGTAGACTGATTTCTTATAAATTACGTTATGGGGTTTTCCGTTGTTGGTGGCCTTATGGTAGCCTATAATTGCTTACTGCCACTAATAGTTGTCTCATTGGCAATCATACCACATCTTCTCACTTTTATATTTATATATATATATAAATATGAATTATGATTATCAAATAAAAAACTTAGAACTTAGATAATATTTATAAAAAGTTAAATCACAAAAATACTGAACTCCGAGGAAAATTCAAAACGGAAAGTCCCTAATCAAATGGCAAAATCAAAAGCACAAACACATCAAACGAATGGACAACAACTGTCATATTCCTGACTTGGTACAGGCATTTTCTTGTGTAGAAAATGGTGGATTGAACCTGGTTTTATAGCGCTAAACCTCTCACTTGTATGACAGTAGCATCAAGTTATTGTATAAAATGCCAATAAGTTAATGGTACTGCATGAGTTGAAACCATGTCTGTTGTTCTGTATCCTTTGTTTTACTTTTTTTAGTAGACGATTCTTCTATAGAATATATTACAACTATGTTGACTGTTGTCTGGCAATGCAATGTATTGCGATTAACTATTAAGTCCTATTACAACAGTTTTTTGGTGAACCTTAGGCATTCAATATGAATGTATAACACAATCTACAATGTTGGTGTACTAGAGACAAATGCAGAAAATAAACACAATTCAAAGTATCAATTATTTAAGGAATGACTGTAATATTTTTTCTGTCTATGAAGAAATAACATCAAAAATGTGGTGCACACTGAATAACCCGCGTAGCGGTTTATTTTAAAGTGTGCACCACAGTTTTTATGTTATTTCTAATAGACAGAAAAATATTACAGTCATTTCTTATAATTTAATTCTAAATTCAATTTTAAATCGGAGTAAACCATGACTGAAAAACGTTGATGACGTCACGGTCACATGACAAAATTATGTCTATGAGCTGATAAACAAAACAACGTCAGCCAAAATTAAATTATTTTAAAAATTGAAGCATGATATATAAACTGTATTCATCCACAATGTTAAGTCTTTCCATTAAACTTTTGAAAACTCCATTGTCATTTTAGTTCCACAAGGCAACTCTGCTGTCTAAAATAAAGAATCACTTGATACATAAAATGAATAATTGCTCGCTATTCATCTAAATTTTTACTTAAAAATAATACATGTATATCAATAAGGTAAACGCTAAAAAAAAAAAGTCCAATATTCCAAATTCTGAAGTACTTCTATATGTAGAATATTTCAACATTACATTTATGGTATGAAGCCGTGATGTGCTAACTTAGACTGGTTCATATTTTTTTTTAAATGCAGTTAATTTCGGAAGTTAAACTACATACATTGTATTTTGCAAATCATGTTCTCTTTGCACTAAGAGGCTTAATGAAGACGAAGAAAATGGATATATTCACTAATTCCCATCTTTATCTATTCTGCCATAAGAAAAGCGTATAAGCATGCTTTTCACCATAAAATTTCATTAGGATTTAACTCAAGTTTAATTGTTCACAACTAGGATCGGGCGTTTCCGATCATGATAAATATGCAAGTGCCTCCTAGCTACAGAAGACCGACAGCGAAGATAGCTGTATTACTGTTAATTGTTTAACCAAGTGCCTCCTAGCTACAGAAGACCGACAGCGAAGATAGCTGTATTACTGTTAATTGTTTAACCAAGTGCCTCCTAGCTACAGAAGACCGACAGCGAAGATAGCTGTATTACTGTTAATTGTTTAACCAAGTGCCTCCTAGCTACAGAAGACCGACAGCGAAGATAGCTGTATTACTGTTAATTGTTTAACCAAGTGCCTCCTAGCTACAGAAGACCGACAGCGAAGATAGCTGTATTACTGTTAATTGTTTAACCAAGTGCCTCCTAGCTACAGAAGACCGACAGCGAAGATAGCTGTATTACTGTTAATTGTTTAACCAAATATTTCTTTTTATTAATGCAAAGAACAAATCAGAGCAGTGCTTTCCTTTTTTTTTTTTTTTTTGGTCTCTTTTTTTTTTTTTTGGTCTCATTTTTTGCGCGCAGTGATATAATTTCTCTTACATGTATACCCTCACAATAAATAAACGATAAGAGTCGTTGGCGAATTTTCATTATCAGATTATCCAGTGTACTATCTTAATCATTAAACAAACATGCACTTGATTATTTAAACTGATGATAAGCGTATCTCTCTTTTGTAGAGCCCTGTGATAATCAGAGACACTTATTAAGTGTCTTCATTTATTTTTTTGTGTACCTGTTAAGCAATTTTATATCATGTCCATAATTGTTTCCAGAATAACCACCTTCATCACTGATGTTAAACATAATTAATTTACCTCTAATAATTTATTTCCTCCAAGGATTTCTCGTGTCATCTTCATTTCTTTCCAACCCATCATCTCCGATTTGTTTACCTCTACCAGTTTTGTATCCGACTCGCAGGTAATTGTGAACTGAAACAAAAATTCAAATCAGTTTTACAAGTCTAATGAAAATTTGTAAATATATTGAGGGATTAAAAAAGGACTCTGAAATGTTACAATTTTAGAGTGGACAAATTGAATATGGCGTGCCAACAAAATTATCGACATTTAAACATGTGTAAAACAACCTAAGGAGGGACATCTGCAATTATTACCTTGTATTTGCTCATTGTTTTACCAATACATTGGACAAAGTAACGAAAACTCGATCTACTGTAAAGTGTTGTGAAGAAAAAGTTAATAAACGCTTATTGTTTTTCATGTAGCTGTATCTTTGTCGTATTAACAAATTGATTTTTCTACACTTTTGCTTATTTACTTTTCAAATATTCAATCATTCGGCTATATTGGAGTTTTGAATTGTCAATATATAATTAACCTTCTCGCCTAGAAATCAATCATCCTAATATGCAGATCTAGAATCGATGTCTTGAAATTATCAGTTGAACTGAACGAATGATAAAAAAGTGGGTTTTATTTTAAGTCAAATATGTTTTATACTAGTAGTATGCAGATAACTATAATCAAACAACCTTCATTGCTTTTCCCCAGGGGTCTGTCGTTGACACTTCCTCTCCAGATTTAAATCTATAAGTTTTATCTGGACCAGCACTAGTCTTTACGTCGCAAAGCATAAAATCACCATCATTTTTGAATTCCATTTCAGTGGTGGCAGTACGGAATTTCTCCACTAAGTCGTCAGGGATGCCTGAAATTCAAATTTTGAATATTTTATTTAAATTACATGACGCTCATTTGAAAACTGACTGTTATTTTGTTTGATTGGAGTTTTAAGTCATTTTATACACTAAGGGTAGTTATGTCAGAGAAGGAAACCGGAGTGACCGCGGTTAACCACATGCATTCGATGAGTATAAGATATTCTTGTAAATGAATTTCTATTTCTGAAATTTGTCAAAATAAATTAATACTTACAAAATATTCTATAAAGGGGACATCTTTAACATCTTTTTACAGTATTTGATTTTCAATCCGGCAAAGTTAAAGCTTAATGCATTCTGTATTAATGACAATACAAACCTTCAACTCAACGATTTTTAAATTTTTATCAGAGACATATATTTTCATTTTGTCATACTTTTTTGCTTTAATTTATATTCTATATCAAACGCATTCATTTTATTTTGATTAATAAAGGTATTTTGTATTAAATATCCAATGATTTTAAATGACGCTAATGTTTAAAGACTGAAATCCGTTCTTATATGTGAGCAATAGTGTAACAAATACTGAAGATAAATTCAAGTGACACTTTTCAACTCCTAGGTGTAACGACCAAAAGCGCCTCTTGACACACTTTCAATAATTCTTGATTGGTTTTTGTTAATCTGTACTCTCCGCTTCAGGGGAAACGAAGAAGATCGTATTAATATTATATTTCTCAATTTTAGTTCTCTTACGGCAAAACGTGGAACTTTGTATTAATATTGTATTTCAATATTTATTCCATTTTGCATGGTACCAAGCTTTAAATTTGTATTCTTATACATTTATTTCCTAATATAATTATTGACTTTGTTTTTCGACTACTGTGTTGATCATTGTACTAAGTGGATGCCAATAAAATATGTAAACTTTCCAGCAAAGTGTACTCTCCTAGCTGTTCTTCGAAATATAAATGAGTAACCGAAGAGCATTATAGCGAATAAGCTTCATATGGAGAGGTAATAAGCCGCATCGACCCCTTTCCAAAAGGAAAAGTAAGAGCACATTATTCTATAGAACGAATAAAGTTAACAATGCACATACAATGATATCATTCTGAGGCTGCTTTGCACTGTATTATGAAACTGTACCAACAAAATCAAAAATACCAAAACATATAAATGTAATTAACAAATCCTTATTTCCGAAATAATTTACAAGAATTTTACTAAACACATTCATAACAGCTATATTGGTATACATGGACGAAGGAAACCGGAAACATATTTAGACATTAAAAAAAATAAACACAAATGGACATAAAAATAAATGAATGAATAATTAATAAAAAAGGACTTTTTGCCAGGACAATTCAATGGTATATTATGTACCACATACCGTCACTATCTTATTAATATGACGATCAAATTCCTAAATGTAAAATTATGGGTCATTCAATTTTGTCATTTTTGTATAGACACCTATTGTACACATGTTACACATTTTAGATATTACACAACATATTGCGTGCAAGTACATTTTTTCTTCGACTTGCGTTGATGCCAATATAGCATCACTATGTGTCCGTAATACGTAGATCTCTTAAGGGCATACGATACAGTTTTGATCCCGTAATGAAATTGTGATGAAAATTTGCATATAGGCTATTTTTACCTGATTAAATCAAATATGCAATAAAAATATACCATCATGTGCTACTTTTGAGTAAATTGAGGTTGAAATTTCAGATATTTCCTCAAAGTTCGGATTTGTGGACGTATTTTCCTTTCGACAGAAATACATAACTTTTTGTTTTAAAAGATAAACACAAGCTGTTTTTGTTAAATTATTTGTAATTTCTGTTTTATATAATTGTTCTATAAATTTGTACATTTTATTTTTACAAATAACTCATATTTATCAAATGTTCATGAATGTAGAAAAAAACGTCATTTTTGCTGTATATTTATCAAATTTAAAATAATTGCTCTATTGACTTTTCATAAAATTGGTACACATAATCTTCATACGTAATCAAACCAAATGTCATTTTAAAAAGAGGGTCCATGAACTCGTTTTCAAGTTAAATCAGTTTGAAGGATAAAAATCAGTCAAAAACTGCATCATTTCCCAATAAGTCACAGTTTGACGTCGCGAAAATAACATTTTACGTTAGCAACGTCATTACCTCCCCTGTAACTGTATCGTATGCCCTTAATTTGATTTGATTTTTAGAGAGTGGGGTGGGTGGGGATGGGTTACATTTTTTTACATATATTCCAAATCGTCTTTGATTCGTATAGCAAAGACTTGTATTGTTATCGGTGTAAACAATATTAAACAAGTTTTCAATTTCTATCCTTTTTCTTTTCTATTCGTTTGTTTGGTTTGAAAACATGAAAATACTATCAAATAAAAAAAAAAAAAAAATAAGTACCGCAGTTAAATAATTATATAATTAAATGTTTTATATTAAAAGGAAATAACTTAAGTAACGTTCGTTAACTTTGTAGATACTCGCTCTATTAATGCATCTTGAAAATAAAATAGATTATCATATTAAAATATTATTGGGTAACTATATCCATCAAAGGGAACCCTTTCAGATAGAAAGTTGAACACATCTGTATAAAGACATGAAGATAATCTTAAAACTATGGTATATATAGTGTTGACTAACCTGACGCTTTTGCAAATGCATCATAATTTGTGTATGAACTTCCATCTCCTTTCCATTTTCCGATAAATTGTGCCATTTTTGATGATGTTGTAGCAAAAATAAAACGTATAACTGACTGAAGGCTTGCCAGAAACTAGTTTGCTTTCGTTGTATGAAAACCTGTTTCAAATAGCAATTATAAACCCTTTATGTAAACTAAACTGAAGCTGAAATACAAATATTTAATCTAGACTGTCAATAATCGTCCGTATACACAAGTATTGTTAGTGAATCACTGACCAATAACTTTAAATCCTTTATCTATACAAAAGCTATCACCTAGCTATATATAGGTCGATATCTTTTAAAAGAAGGGTAGACAAGGATACTGAAATCATTTTTTGCGAAAATCTGAAATTGAGACAGTTTAAAAAGTGTTAACTTTAAAATGCAGCTTGTGCGATACATAGTAATTGTCAATCAAGCCCATTTTAAATCTAATATATAAAAAATGTTCGGAAATAGCAGAATTCACTGATATATCATTTTTTTCATTTGACTCAGGTAGGCCTCTCAGTCAATGGATGGAAATTATACGTTAAACATCGAAATCATATGAGATCAAATTTGCCTGATCGAACTATTGTCTCAATTTTAGTACAGTTACATCATCTACAATCTTAATAAAGTATTAATGTATCATTTAAATCCTGAAATCCTCGAGGACTGGCATTTCACCGGCAATGGTATTAAATACCAGTGACAGTAAGAAAAACGAATAGCACAGATTCTGGTGCACGCCATAATCGTTTCTGGAATTATCTTCAATAGGTTCGCTCGATGTATGTAATGCACGAGATGTCTAATTGGTAATACTACCACATCTCGACAAGTTGGGATATCATTAGTGAAAATAAATGTGGATATTTATTTGTGATTGATTGACTAATTGAAAAGTACTAATGTATAATTTATACAAGAAATATGAGAGGACTGACAATTCACCAGCAGCGACACCGAACCAGTGGCAGTAAGAAAGATGAATAACACAGAATTCATTGCACACCATATTCTTTTCTTCAATAGATTCGCTCGATACTAACATGACGGATGCCATGCACTGCTGGATTATGACTCTTCCGGAGCAACTGAATTCACCATTAGTTTTTGATGAGGTTCATGTTGTTGAGTCCTTAGTTTTCTATGTTCTGTTTTCGTTGTCTTTGTTTTTTTTTTTTTTTGCCATGGCCTTGTCAGTTTCCATTCGACTTATGAGTCTTGAATGTCACTTTGGTATCTTCCACTTCGTTTTTGTAGACTTTTTGATGTCACGTTTATACAGTAGTTATAACGCGCGATTGAATATGCGTTGAAATTATATTGAGGATATCATTCTGTGATAAACTTAGTTTTTTTTTATTGCTACTATCACTATATTTTGAACTCTTGAACGTTCGAAGCTATAAAAACAACAGCATTGCAGGTGTAAAAGTAGTTCTTGGTATCAACCGGTATCAACCAGGTTCTAGTTGGGTTTATTCTGTTCTGTACTACGATTTTAGCTATCAAATAGAACTCATGGGGACAATTAAGATCCACAAGTCCAAAAAAAAAAACCATTATTCATATATAAATTTCCTAATGATGTAAAATAATAATAGGGTCATGTATTTCGTTTGTTTTTCGTATCATCAGTGAAAGTGGTGTTCTAGTTGAAAAAAAACGAAACAAAACGTCGAAATAAGCGTAATCTCATCGCGTTGCAAGCCGCGGAAAACGATTTACTTTACGTTTTTCTCTTCCACCTAGGCAAGGATTTGTACCATACAAATCCTTGACCTTGGTAACTGATTGGTTAATATAATAACAAAAAGAGGTCGGTGACCCAAATTTGAACGATTATTTTCCATTAATTAAACGGAAATGTATGTACTAGTATCATTATGATATCAATTTAAAGAAAAATCTATGCATTGGTTATTGGAGATTTGACGATCTAAAGACCTGACACATTTTATGCATTAATATTTTAGATAATAAAAGAAAAAGCCCTAGAGATAAATGCATTAGTTTTTCGATTTTTGATTTAAGTTGTATAGCTGTATTGAACAAAAATCTGTGACGTGATTCATTTACCGTAACTTGACCTATCTATACGTAGCTATTATATACATTGTAGCCTGCTTATTTTATTTTCAATATTTGTGGACTAGTTACTATTAAAGCCACTTTGATCTGGTATAATATACGTATAAGTAAGATTAAATAAACATTATGTAATTTTCGCTATTCAAATACTGTTTTTATCGAAGTAACTTAACAATGTTTGCTGAATAAACAAACGTTGACATAATTATTCACTGAGTAAATTTGATACAGTTTTCAAGACAAAGTGAACAATTGATTTAAAAAGAATACAAATAAACTTATATATTTTATATAGACTGTACATACAATAACTCAATATGTTGTTATTTAATTGCGGATACACTGACACATGTTTGCGTCAAAAATTCGGCTTCTCAATACCAATACTCGTGTTCGTAACTATGTAACATGCCTTTGAAAATATGGTAAGCACTGTCCTTATCCGATCTCGCTTTATGTGCAATGAATAATTCCCAATTCGTCGATGTAGATCAATCTAGTTTCTATCAATTGACAAGGTGGTCAAATTGCTAAAATTCGAATTACCAATCAGTATAGAAACGTCCAGTCATAAAAGGGACGATAATGAAGAACATTATTTTTTTGAGAATAACTTCAGATTTGCACATAATGGGTGTCATAATATTATGCGTGTACTACTTGAAAACGAAGAAGAGATTTGAATTTAGAAAGTTTCCCATCCACATTTCCTTTTTGAAACATTCTACACAATCAAGAAACAATACATTTTTATATTTTTTATAATTTACCCACTTATAAAGTTGTTTCTTGGATATGTGTATATATTTTTCAATTTAAAAAATCCAAAATATACTTAATGATATTGCAAAGCAAAGAAAATCGAGAAATTTTACAAAATATAAAAATTATGTTATGGTTTGTTGCCATAGTAACTGATCAATTTGTGAAATTTGTTATTAATCCATGGAAAACTTTTTCCTTAGTAATGTTATGGCAGATTTGTTAACTTTCAAAATTTGAACTAAATTTTGTGCCAAACAAGTTATTGTAACTTTTTCTTTACCAGAAATAGCCCTTCTTGATTTCACTTAGTCGGAGCACCATTTAAACCAGTTGTACTAATATAAATATACGCTTCCATCATCATTAGATTCCCCAAAAGCATCACTTATCTCACATATTTATGTTCGAAGACCGTACTGTGTAAACAGAGATTAATTAAATGAATGAATAAAAGGAGAATGTTGTGCATATATCAACGAAACCAACACAACGACAGAAACATGCAAAAGATACATAGAGGTCAACATATATCATCAGCTAAAGACAGGTGCTTATTATATAACATATATCATCAGCTAAAACAGGTGCTTATTATATAAAACATATCATCAGCTAAAGACAGGTGCTTATTATATAACACATATCATCAGCTAAAGACATGAGCTTATTATATAACACATATCATCAGCTAAAACAGGTGCTTATTATATAAAACATATCATCAGCCAAAGACAGGTATTTATTATATAACACAGATCATCAGCTAAAGACAGGTGCTTATTATATAACATATATCATCAGCTAAAACAGGTGCTTATTATATAAAACATATCATCAGCCAAAGACAGGTACTTATTATATAACACAGATCATCAGCTAAAGACATGTGCTTATTATATAACACAGATCATCAGCTAAAGACATGTGCTTATTATATAACACAGATCATCAGCTAAAGACAGTTGCTTATTATGTAACACATATCATCAGCTAAAGACATGTGCTTATTATATAACACATATCATCAGCTAAAGACAGGTGCTTATTATATAACACATATCATCAGCTAAAGACAGGTGCTTATTTTATAAAACATATCATCAGCCAAAGACAGGTACTTACTAGTATTATATAACACAGATCATCAGCTAAAGACATGTGCTTATTATATAACACAGATCATCAGCTAAAGACAGTGGCTTATTATATAACACATATCATCAGCTAAAGACATGTGCTTATTATATAACACATATCATCAGCTAAAGACATGTGCTTATTATACAACACATATCATCAGCTAAAGACAGGTGCTTATTATATTACACTCATTATCAGCTAAAGACAGGTGCTTATTATATAACACATATCATCAGCTAAAGACAAGTGCTTATTATATCACACATATCATCAGCTAAAGACAGGTGCTTATTATATAACATATATCATCAGCTAAAGACAGGTCCTTATTATATAACACATATCATCAGCTAAAACAGGTGCTTATTATATAAAACATATCATCAGCCAAAGATAGGTACTTATTATATAACACAGATCATCAGCTAAAGACATGTGCTTATTATATAACACAGATCATCAGCTAAAGACATGTTAAATTTCTTCAAAATACTGGTCTGGTCATCTGTTTTGTATATTGCCCTTTCATACTATTTTAAACTGCTAGGTTTTCTTACATATATTTCGATGTGCCCCGTGCTGTCTATCATTTGTTGTTTAGTTTTATATGTATTGTCTATCATTTGTTGTTTCGAAATTATTGGTCTTTGTTGGGCAATGTATGACAAATATATGTTCAAAAACCTCGCCCGTATTTATAAATTATGTAATTCATTGACCGCTCCCGACATGTGTAACTTCAAGGCATATTTTAGCGGCGATCGATGTCTTTCAAAATTACTTTATTTTTATCAATAGTACCGCTCAAGTCGACGCTAGGGGCCGTCTTGACCTTGTTGTAGGGTATGAATGATTTGTTCATTGTTGAAGACCCTACATCAACTGTCAAGATGAAGAACAGGAATAAAAGCCCTGTTCATTGATAATTTTCTATGTTTTCTATGTATTGTGTGCGATTTTGTCCCATGTACATTTACTCCATATCCTTTCATTTTCTATGTGCTTATTATATAACACAGATCATCAGCTAAAGACAGTGGCTTATTATATAACACATATCATCAGCTAAAGACATGTGCTTATTATATAACACATATCATCAGCTAAAGACAGGTGCTTATTATACAACACATATCATCAGCTAAAGACAGGTGCTTATTATATTACACTCATTATCAGCTAAAGACAGGTGCTTATTATATAACACATATCATCAGCTAAAGACAAGTGCTTATTATATCACACATATCATCAGCTAAAGACAGGTGCTTATTATATAACATATATCATCAGCTAAAGACAGGTGCTTATTATATAACACATATCATCAGCTAAAGACAGGTGCTTATTATATAGGTCAAGCTTTAAATCATCCAGAATTTTTTTTTGAAATGTGAATAAACCAAACAAAAACTTTAAAACATCTGCCACTAAATTTACAATATGCCAAGATTTAATTCCTCCCGAAATAAAAAAAAAAACAAACAAACAAACAAACAAAAGTTTAAAATATCTGCTACTAAATATGCAACATTCCAAGACTTAATTGATCCAGAATTTAATTCAAAACAATACGTTGTGTTAACTCATCAACGATGTGAATAACTGCAAAAAAAGTTTCAAAGAACTACCATTTACACAGATTGAAATAAAATCAACTATGATTAAGATATAACACAAGATACACTCAGGCCAGGTTCAAAACTTTGGACAAGTAAAAACATGTGTCCAAACCAGGGAAGTCCAGAGCATCGATATAGACAACTCTTTTTTGGATAAAATATTTTATTTTTTACTAATTAAACTTGTTGTAATCCAACTCTTTTAGCTCCAAACTTTGCTGACACTACACGTAGTTAAATCAATGACGTGTTGCTATTTTAAAAATGTGACTGCTATTCATGAAAGAAACGAAATAGTGAATATCTAGAAATATAGTGGTCACTGGTCGCGCTAGCATTTCTTAAGATTACTTGATTTAAACCTCTTTTATTATTATTATGATATATACATGATTTGGGACACAGCAATTGGAATATCATTTTCTTTCAATATGATATATAGTTTTCCCTTCTGTAACAACTTCGAGTGTATACTTTTTTTATCTGCTGTACATATTAAATATTAAAAGATGACATAGATATCGGATTTATCCCCTCAGAAAATTCTGTTGAATTCGCATGTCATTTTGGTATCACCCTCTAGTGCTAATCTCTAAGTAAATAAATAAATACATGTTACAGTAATTCTTATAAAATGAAACCATATTATTCTTATTTTTGTTAAAAGAGCGATTTTAAGTTTGCACGTTAAACATATGTTTACATTTGCTGTCGTGGACAAATGGTTAGGATATTTACATGTAAAACATGTTGAGTTTAGCTGATGGCAAATATATTTTGTAGGGGTCAGTTGCGGACACGTACGGACGAATCTAACGTGAGAATAATTCTTCTACGCTCGAATCTGCTTCAAATAATTTTAATACATTCCACTTCATATAAATGTTTTCAATATTGTTTATTTCTCTATTAATTCCATAAGGACTCGAGACAATCTATGCTTGGATTTGAATACAATATCAATACAACATGACAGCATTTGTCAAGTCAAAAACACTTAACAGTCAGTCCTTTTGTTATTTAAATATTAGAGTTCACATAGTTTTTTTAAAGAATGACGCAAATGGAACAACACAATTGGAACAAGGTATGTAACAAAGTAATATTGGACGTTTCCAAAAGAGGACACATGTTTGTATAAGAGTAAGTGATTTTTTTTATTACTTATGTCAGCAGGAATACACATAGAGAATGATAAGCAAAACGTGTAAAAAAAAAGGCATAACAGATCTTCCCTTTTTTTAATTATGTGCATACTGTTTTTTTTTTTTTTTTTTTTTTTTTTGTTATTAAATTATTGTCATTATCATTATCATTGTCATTGTCATTATCATTATCATTGTCATTGTCATTGTCATTGTCATTATCATTGTCATTGTCATTATCATTATTATTATAAATATTATCATTATTATTATTATCATTATTATTATTATTATTTGCTGCTGAAATAACTTGTTTAATAGATTATTTTTTATTCCGATATTTCATTTGTTTCAATGCCTGTTGCCTTGGGACATCTGAAGAATGTGATCACAGTGTGACTGAGTTGTCTTAATTTATAGTAACAACTGAAGTATGTCGAAGTTTAATTTCCATTAACATTTTGAAACTGCACACAGAAAAAACAATTCGATGGTATAATAAACACATTAGGCATGCAAAAAGATTTTTGGTCTCCGTTTTGCAACGCAATTCCGAAAATGTCCGTATTTATTTGAAAGTTGCCCTGCTTTATTTAAGATATGATACCTGATATTTGGCGTCAAAAGTTACTAAGAGTGATTTAATACAGTTGACATCTTTTTTTGTTTTTGTTTTTGTATTTGGTCCTTTTGATTTTATCTATTATTAGGAGCGTTTGTTTTTGTTCCGTAATGCGTAGATTGAATAACATGTTCTAGTAATTACCTGAACAAACTTATCGACTCTTCTCTTTTAGTGACATTTAAGGTTTCAAAACCGAACAGCTCCGACTTTTCTATTTGAATTATTTTAACATCCGAATAGTTGTTTAAGTCATCTGAGAAAGTAAAAAAACAAAATGTGTACTCATCTATTTGGACGATGGTGTTCTTTTCTTTTTGCATACCCTTATATTTACATTTTACTTAAAGATTTTTACTTCATCAGGAAAGTATAATATTTTATTATGTTTTACTTCACTGTATATACTATGAACTACAACCACTTTATCTGTTGGCGTCTTCATCAGATAACGTTGTATGTTTGTTTGAAATTTGGATTCGGTTGTGATGTATGTCTGTGATTGAACGTTTTCCCTTTAAAAGAGAGGCGAACGATTTCAAAGGGATATTCAAACTCACAAGTCGAAAACAAACGGACAATGCCACGGCAAAAACGAAAAATAACGAAAGGACAAACAACAGAATACAAAACACAACATAGAAAAAAAGAAGATTGAGCAACACGAACCTCACCATAAACCGGCGGTGATCTCAGGTGCTTCGGAAGGGAATGCAGATCCTGCTCCACATGTGGCACCTGTCGTGTTGCTAATGTAAGTAAAAACCCGGTGATAAGTATAACTCGGTAGGTCATGTTCTAGAAAGAGGACAAGATTGTGGTTACGACAATTGGAACATATCAGTCGTCATCTGTGAAACAGACATTCCATTATCGTCTTTACGCTATTGTGTTTTTTTGGTCGTATGACCCTTGACGTGTCTCGGTATTCGCGCATCAAGCTTTTGGTTTTTAGGGCTTTTGGCGCTCCTTATGTGGATGTGTCCAAAGGTGCCATTCGGACGCATGAGGATTTTAAAGTGTTGTTTTCATGTTATGTACCCTTGTATGTATATTTTACTTAATTTGTACTTTATCGGGAAAGTATATTTCATTTTGGTTTACTATACGATATGTACTATCAGCTACAATGGCGTCCTTGTCTTCTGCCTTTCAATCTCTATCAGTGTCATAAGAAAAAATCAAATAAATACCCTGCAATGAAATAATATTAATTTGAAAAAATCCAGTCACTCTCTGGTATTTGTAAACAAATTAAGGCGACAGTAGTTTACCGATGTTCAAATATCGAAAATATCCTAAATCAATTAAAAACAGACAAATCAAGGAAACAAAATAAAAACTGAGGGAATTGCATAAACTCCAAATGAATCGAGACCGTGCGCGCCGACATGGTAAGCATCTCCTAATATGTATGCACTATCACACCGACATATTTGGTACAAACATCGTATCGTTTCTGAACAGTGTAGAATAAATTCGTATATTGAATGAAAGGAAAACTAAAAACTTGTCAAGTCTTGTCTCCAGCTAAAAATTATAAACGAATCGATATAAATATTTGAGTACAAGAACGAAAAATTCACCACAGTGTAGCCTTTATGAAAGATTAACGATGTCCTGTCATGAAAATGAGGTTTTTGTCGTAAAAAATGTCGGCAAGACTGTAAAAATCAAAGTACTGAAGAACTGAACATCGGATGACCGCAAGTTCTGGTGGATGGTCTCAGAAAAAAATCATATCTCTATACCTGAAAGTTAAGGTACATAGTTATATGTTTTTCTATGACAAGTTCCTGTGTGGATGATAAATAAATGACATGGAATACAACCTAATAATTATCATATTGTAGTGATGTAATCATTTGTTATCAGTATAATCTGGTTTGTTCCAAGTTCCTATGAAAATTAGTCTAGGGACATAAATTACTGACATCGGACAAAATATACTAGTAAATTCTGTAACCATGGACCTTTTATACTAGTAATATTTGTCCGCCTAAACACTTTTTACCAGGACTAATTTATGTCTTACATTAGCACAAATTTTCGGTATTCATGATTTGTTACTGGTATATATATATTTCTCACGACAAATCATTTTCATATCATTTATCTATGTTCTTAACATTTTCGTGAGTATTCATTGAAGAAATGAATTTATAACAAGCAATAAGGAATGTTACTTTGCACTCGATAATATCCGCGTATTTATACGAAATACGTTCGGTTATCACTTAAAAGCGCAAGGGACGTGTGCAGAAATTTCTGCGGCAACGTAACACCGGTATGACCTCTCAAGGTCACATCCGATGTAAAAATCAAATGAACACAGGTATTCATTTCATGCATTACGCAACAAATCAATTATCATAAGTGAATATCCGGCATGGTTAACTATTATATGTAAGAGGAATCATATATCATCACTAGTATTTAAGAAATATTGAAACAAACGGAAATTACTGCTTAACTAAAAGTTTTAACAGATGTTTTCATTTTACCCGTCTGGCGTTCTTAATTATTAGCCTAGTTTCGATATGCATTCAGGTAAAGTAAAACCCGAAAGAGAAAAACGGAAAATACTTTTGTAACTAGAATTACACGATTTAATAAAAGTGCAGGATGGCTAACATCGTTAAAACTGCAATTGCATAGTTACATATTTTGACAATTTGCTCCTAATTTAAAACATTTAAATTCAAGAAATTAACTAAAAAGTACTTGACAGAAACTGAGAGTGTGTGTTTGTGTTAGATTGAAGGACAAATAGAAATGGAAGCTCCAACCCTCTTAATTTGCAACTCTAATACGAAAATAAACTATTCAGTAAAAAAATGAGTCACTGGTTTGTTTTGTAACGTTTTTGATGTCTTGTATGCGAGTAATCACCCCTTCAATTCTTGACCAGGTTAAAAACAACTTCAGAAGTGATATGTGTTGCTTAGCCCACAGTATATTATAGTATTAGAACAAAGACGGCTTAGTTTCAGGGTAAATTGTGAATGATTTGTGTTTCTGTTGACAGTTACCGTGAAAGTTAATTAAGGTAATCGCAATAGATCAGAATATAATCTTTTAATATTAATATGATATAATCTGCAATATCCATGTGTTGCTGTTGAACGTTAAGCACCCATGAATCAAGCAACCGATGCGGTTAAATATGCTTAAATCTCATATCTAAATAAATGTACGCAGTCAAGACTGACGAAATTGATAAGAAATATATAATTCTTTCAAATAGAAGTATCACTTATTTCCAGATCTTGTCTAGATGACCATATGTGCTGTTTAAAGATTCATTCTCTCTTTCATGGTCTTTACGATTATTGCGAAAGACAATGACTCCTAAAATCGACTAATGATTCGTTTATCTGACTTATGTGTAGATTTCAATTTTCTGTTAATGTTTTCTTATAATCTTTCAACGTTCAAAATAATAGCAAAAAGACCTTGAAAAAACAAAAGTTGGAAATAACCCATTTAAGGACAATAACTTCTAAAAGGAGTAGCATGGCAATTTCTGTAAACATAGGAAATAATAAGAATTGGTATTGTGAATACTTATGCTACTGAATAAAAAAATAAATAAATATACTGAAGTTAACTCTCATTTTTCTCATGTTCATTTAACAGACGGCCTTGTAGGTTGTCATGTCGGTTCATCGGACACATTTTTTTAAAATAGATCGAAAAAGTTCGAAAAGAGTGTCCCGGTGCTGATAGTCTTCTCATTGAGGGTATTGTATGCACTTTGAATGATGAAATGGGCTTGACTGATTAAGATTGTAGACAGCAATAAGTGTCAAGAAATTTTTAGTTTTTGAATGTCTAATATATATCACTTGAGGAGGAAAATAGAACTTAACGTAAGTATGTGAGTTAAAAATGTGAAAAAAGCATTATTTTGCCCTCGATCAATTTTTGTATCACCTTCAACTCCACAATTCCCAAGCGGTTTGAAAGATACAAAAGTTTTTAAAAAAAAACATATCGGTTCCTTTTGGCACTTGGCTCTTGACGTAATGAGATGAAGATAGCGCTTGGTTGAAAGAACACATGAGTAGACAACTTTGTAAAATTCTCCAAGTAGTTTTGCAAAAGTTAACGGATTATGACAAACGAGATGCGTCGACACATAACAGACACCAATTGAAAACAAAATATCATACTGATCCTAACCTTATTCATACAGCACCAATCAAGGGAATATTTTTTTAATTACTTGACCACAACCTCTGATATGGTCTAGAAATTTATATAAATCAACTCAAAAGATTTTCAAATTTTATTAATATTAGTTAAGCAATTCAACTAGTACATAAAGTATTTTACTTTCTTTTATCTTTAAATGTATATTGCACTTATCCGCTGTATATATATGATGAGTTAGGATAACTAATTCCATCTTCTTAAGAAATTCTGGTAAATTCGCATGTCATTTCAGTACCATCTTCCAGTGCCAATCTCTAAAAAAAATTTAGAAATAAATCCTACCATTGTTTTTTTTTTTAATCAAAGGTAAACAAGAGCCTGTTTAGGTTTACCTCTTATTAGATTCCCTAAATGCAGGTCACGGTCAACACAGACATTGATACTTACATATATTTCGCATACGCTCAAAACTGCATTTGCAACAAAAATCTATATTGTTCTTCTTTTCTTCTTTAAAATGTCAATTATTGTTGATTATTAATTTCTTTCCATTAAATAAATCTGGCACATTAGGACTCAAGACACTTTATGTGTAGATTTTTGTAGTACATTATGATATCATTTGTCAATTCAAAATAAACCTTTACAGTGAATTGTCATTCAAAAGTAAATATTTAAAACGTATTTTATAGATGACGCATCAGGAGCACGATCGATCCTTCATGTTTGCTAGTTGTCTAGGTATTATCGATTTAGGATGTGTTTTTCAAGAAGAAAAAATATTTTTTTCAGAAATAGTTTTTTTATTTATGTCATGAGTGTACAAGAATCACAAACACATATTACATAATTTGAAAAAAATAAATAATGAAATCAAAATGGACCCACACACACAAGTCTTAGTATGAAATATGTGTGCATTTTTGTTTCCTTGTGTTACTTTTTCGTTGATTTGTTGCGTAAACAGTGAATTGATAATCGTTGTACACCATCAATCTATAAATTAGTCTACTGTTCGATTTCAAAACATGTTGCCTCGAGACATGTAAATTGTGTGGTTGAATTGATCAACAATATCGTTATCTCAGTTAACAATTTTGAATTTTGTTGAAGTTTCATTTTATGTTTTTATATTTAAGATGTATGTACATTTTAAAGTACTTAATCACAATCCAACATTTGAAATGGTCATCTTTCCAAGCACCTTATTTCATTGTGTTTCGATCAGAATTGATCAGATTCGTCGTTGATTTAAGTGATTTTTGTTTACATATTCCGGACTTTGCTAGTAACAAAACATGTTAATTATTTTCAAAATGCCAAGAAAAAATTTGATGGTACCACAAACGCACTCCCAGTTGGACAAAGTGATTCCGAGTATGACAGTGTTTATTTGAAAGTTAGTCTGCTATATTGAAATATATTTTACTTCAAACTTTGCTTAGAGTGATATTATACAGTTAATATTTTTAATGTTGTTATTGCATTTGTCTTATTTTTTATTTGTATGGTTCGTAATGCTTAGTAGTTATATGTATAGTTATTTACCTCAAAAAACTTATCGTCTCCTTGAATTTCTTTCGTGACAATAAAAGTTTTCCAACCCATCGCTTCTGACTTTTCTACTTGTGTTATTTTTACATCCGAATCGATTGTAAATGTAACCTGGAAAGAAAATTAAAATAAAACCATAAACGTTTTTACATGATACATATACTCATCTTAATATTTTTTTCTTCTAAACTTCTTATTCAATCTTTTAATTTAACGTAAGGATACTGTGTGTGTTTTCGTTAAACCCTTACCGAAAACCTAAAGATCTTGTTATTGATAATTAACTATACCCAATAATTAGCTATAATTGCAGTTTCAAAATGCTGCGATAGTTTGATAATCCATAACTGAACATTTAGATGATCATGAGTCGTTTAAAATGTAAACATAAAAAAAAATAACTAGTTTAAAAGACAGGCGAAAGATACCAGAGGGACATTCAAACTCATAAGTCGAAAATAAACTGACAACGCCATGGCTAAAAAGGAAAAGACCAACAGGCAAACAATAGTACACATAACGGTCAACCAACTCGTGATGGCGTCCGTAAAACTTACGAAGGGATGATTTCAACTTCACAACTTGGAACTCTTGGTTTAATAGCTTCCTTGTGAGCAGCAACCCTCTATCAAGGAAATCATGATAGGAAATACAAGCCCTGGAATATCGTATCAACTGGGAGATATATACTCCGTATGCTGGAATGTTGCTAAATAGAAATGGAAAGTTCACAATTGGAAAGCTAAAATCATCTCTTTTGTCGTTTTGTTTTCAACCGACCGTCATTGTCAATTTCTAGAAGTAAGTCAAGATATGAGGCAGACTTAATTGTATCTGTTGTATCCTCTATCTCAAGTTCGATGGGATAGATGCGTTCAACATACTCACCAAATTTTGAATTATTTAGTGAGGACCATCATCTATATAGCGGAAAGTAAAGTTAAAGGATACTGCTAACTTCTTTTCTTTCTTTCTAAGAAGTTCCTGTATGAAGTCAGCCTCATATGAATAAAAGAACAAGTCGACAAGAAGAGGGGTACAGTTTGTTCCCATGGGAATGCCGAATGTTTGTTGAAAAACACGTCCTCCAAACGTAACAAATATGTTGTCAATCACGAAATCAAGCATCTTGATAATGTCAGTTTCAGAGAATTTATTGTTTGAATCAGAGTAATTTTTTACAAAGTAGGATTTATCCCTCCCTAAGACAAGGTACTTGTATCTACGTTGGCCATTCCTTTTTATGAAACAAAGCAGGACCAACTCTTTCAATTTATCTTTTAGTTTGGAATGGGGAATACTTGTGTATAGTGTAGAAAAGTCAAATGTTTTAATACTATTGCAAGATGAACGAGTCTTAGATTGTAAGTACTCTAAAAGATCTTAGTTTAACTTTATGAAAAAGGTACAGTGTGCTTTGTGAGAAATTTAGAAGACAAAAAATGGTACAGACGTCCGGGACAATGTTTAAAAATCATCCTCAATTTATATATAGATTTATTCGAAAATGCCTACCCATACATATATTTCATACACAAATCATCAACTATCAGACACACAACCGATATCTTAATTAGATTGATTGATTGTTGGTTGCTTAACGTCCAGTGGCAAATATGTCATGCATGTTCAGGACGATAAACTTAATTAGATCTTTTACTACATGATTCATTCATAATAATAAGATAAAAAGATAAATACAGTGCATAGTTTTTACGAATAATTACAGAAGATGAATATTATGACACATTGACATATATATTGCTACCCATTGTTATATTATTCCCGGGAAATTGCACCCCGTTTATAGATTAGACATTTCAAACAGGTGACCCATACCAGCGGCAATATACCTGTATATATAAAAAGATACCCATTGCGTTTATAATCCAACAATGTGTATCCATAGTGATGGATATTCTATTGATGAACCACATCATAATGCTGATTTCATTTGATTATTAATTTTGTTCTCATATTTAGTATTTTGTTTTAGTTAGGATCGACGTGTCCTCTAAATTAAAGAGTGATACAAAGATTCTTTTCCATACCTTAAGAATTTATTAATTTGTTTATTTATATCACAAAGATATAATTGTCAACAAGACTGTACGTTATTAAATCAAGATACATGGGTACTTCCTCCATTTTACAAATTTCAACATATTGTAGCGGGCCGGGGGAGGGGTGTAGTGTGTATTTTAGTTTATAAATATTACAGATTGCTGCTCAATACTGCTACACTGCTTGTCAACTGGATACGACTATATTTCCTCTTATTTTATACTATAATGTAGTTTAATATAACTGGATAGCTGTTTTACACTGGAACTACTGTCTAGGATACTGTCAGCAGATGATATCTTGTTTTAGTTTGTGTTCGTAATTCGTTTGACAAATATAATTTGGGGAGAGGGGTCTTTATAAATCCTATCTCTTACCGACTACGGAATAACCCAAGCGAATTCATAAAAACGTAATGCAAATGTAAACTTAATAACTGTTTTAATTCAGCAATAAATAATATTGCAAATAACAATCAGTTGTATACAATATAAATATAAACAATTATATTAATATTTAAAACCTCTATCTGCTCCAGCTGCCTATGCCTATATAGAAATTATATTGATTAAACAAAATACTTCTCTGGAATCTATTGTAGCTTAAACGGGGAAATCGGGAAAAGCTCTGGTTAGGAACAAAGAAGTAGTGACATATGACGCATTCAGTTATAATACAGACAATAAAATTGACAACTTGAACTTGCAACTCGAAAATACATTCTTAGGCTTATACTCAAATAATTCAGCAGAAGCTAAAACGACAATTATTACTTTATACTTTTTCTGACCAAAAGATAAAACAGCTCAGCTTTACAAACAACAATATTAACTGGAATTGCCATTGCAAGCAATAGCGGATGTCACCCTTCCCCACTGCCACTAAGCGGCAGCCATTTAAAAATTAACAGTGAATGCATATTTATGCATGGCTATACATCTTTCTGTAAATTTTCAGTACATTCAGAGCTTTTAAATTTTTCACATTTTCCCGTTTCCATGGCAACGGCAGCCATTTTGAAAATTTCAAAGTCAAAGGTCTCATCTATACTTGCCAGTTAACAATAATATCAAATTTCTCTGACTTCTGAATTTTGTAAATTAAATCTGTAAACACTGCTATAATCAAATACGGGCCAGTCCATTTGCACTGCAGTTTTGGACTTTTCCCTTTTACTTTAGATGGATTATAAACCCATACTGCATCGCCAACTTTGTATTGACGGGCATATATTTTGTGGTCGTACTGCTGTTTTTGCCGGTTACTTGCAGCAGCCATTTTTCTCGTGCAATATTATGGATTCTCCATTAGTTTGGGATTAATTGGGCAAAGTACTGGTGAGTAATATTGTCAGAAATTTGAGGGGGTTGCCCATACAACAAATCGACTGGTAACTCTATTTCTCTTCCAAACATCAACATGCTCGGGGAATATCCTGTGCTTTCATGTATAGAACTCCTATAAGCCATCATAGCTAATGGTAAATGCAAATTCCAATCTCGTTCGTCTTTTGCAATAAATTTACTTAATATGTCTTCTATTGTTCTATTTAACCTTTTGACCATGCCGTCACTCTGGGTGTGGAGTGCGGTTGTTCTAGTTTTGTCAATTTTAAATGTTTGACATAATGATTGAAATAAATGAGACTCGAATTGTCTCCCTTGATCTCTGTGTACTTGTCTTGGTATCCCGAAACGAGCTATGAATTCACCGACAAAAATTCTTGTGACAGTTTCTGCTTCTTGATCGGGCATAGGATACGATTCTGTCCATCGACTGAAATAATCGGTGATAACTAAAATGTATTTATTTTTGTTCTTTGTTTCTGGTAAAGGACCGAGAATGTCTATAGCAACACGCTCTAGTGGAGCTCCAACTAAATACTGTTTCATAGGGCCTCTAGGATGACGCGTTGGGCCCTTTCTTGCACTACAGATTTCACAGCATTTACACCAAATTTCTATTGTTTCTTTATAATCTGCCCAGTAAAACCTGTTCAAAACTCTCGCGTCCTATATATAACAAAATGACCTGCCACAGGATCGTCGTGTAACATTTTTAATACTTGATCATGCCAACACAAAGGTAAAATTAATTGTTTCACATTTCCATGTACGTTTGAAACCCACTCTCTATATAAGAGACCATTTATAACTCTTAACCTATCCCATTGAGCCCAATATGTTTTAAACTGTTTACTCTCAAGCGAAATGTCTTCCCACTTTTGGTTTTGGTTGATTTTCTGATTTTAATTTCAAGATAATTGCAATTGTATCGTCTTGTTGCTGGGCGGCTAATATTTCTTCTGTTGTCTTACTTTGCATCCAATTTACTCCTTGTTCTGTACTTTCGATTTCTATTTCTTCTCTGATTGTAGAATCAGGTTCTGCCGTTTTAACTGCGCGCAAGTAACAACTCGGTTCTTCTTCTGCGTTAGACTCTTGTTTCTTGTCGTATACAATGGGTGCATTGTGTACACGGACAACGCGAAAGTCCATCTGCATTCCCATGTTGTCTACCTGCCCTGTGTTGAATTTCAAAATTATAAGACGACAAAAACTCAAACCATCGAGCAGTTTGGCCTTCTGGATTTTTAAAGTTTAGAAGCCATCGCAGCGCACCGTGGTCTGTTCTGACAAGAAATCTTGTACCACACACATAGTGATGGAAGTAGAAAATGAAAGGATATGGAGTAAACGTACATGGGACAAAATCGCACACAATACATAGAAAACATTAGAAAATTATCAATGAACAGGGCTTTTTTCCTGTTCTTCATCTTGACAGTTGATGTAGGGTCTTCAACAATGAACAAATCATTCATACCCTACAACAAGGTCAAGACGGCCCCTAACGTCGACTTAAGCGGTACTATTGATAAAAATAAAGTAATTTTGAAAGACATCGATCGCCGCTAAAATATGCCTTGAAGTTACACATGTCGGGAGCGGTCAATGAATTACATAATTTATAATTACGGTCGAGGTTTTGAACATATATTTGTCATACATTGCCCAACAAAAGACCAATAATTTCGAAACAACAAATGATAGACAATACATATAAAACTAAAAAACAAATGATAGACAGCACGGGGCACATCGAAATATATGTAAGAAAACCTAGCAGTTTAAAATAGTATGAAAGGGCAATATACAAAACAGATGACCAGACCAGTATTTTGAAGAAATTTAACCAAACATGAAATTTTGACGGTGTATTAATATGAGAAATTCTCACATGAACAAGCACACCATAACTGTAAATATTATAAAAGCATACACCTCAAGCACGGGAAACGTTCTACTGCCTCCACACAGCACTAGAGACAAACTCTAGAATCAATAGAAAATGAAAGGATATGGAGTAAATGTACAGGGACAAAATCGCACACAATACATAGAAAACATTAGAAAATTATCAATGAACAGGGCTTTTATTCCTGTTCTTCATCTTGACAGTTGATGTAGGGATGGAAGTGTTTGATTGATGCTACGATAGCTAACAATTCTCGTCTTGTCACACATTATTGCCGTTCTGTTTTACTAAAACTTTTACTGTAATAAGCTACTACCCGTTCTCCATTTTCATGGACCTGGGATAACACAGCTCCTAAACCAAATCCGCTAGCGTCAGTATCTAAAATAAACTTCTTATTCATATGAGGGTAACTAAGTATGGGAGCTGAAATGAGAAATTGTTTTAATTTTTCAAAAGATTCCCGGCAATTACTAGTCCATTTAAGTTCTCGACCTTTTTCTGTCAATTTATGCAAGGGTCTAGCTGTATCAGAAACTTTCAAAATAAATTTTCTATTATAGTAAGAACAGGTACGAAGAAAACTGCGAATGTCTTGAAGAGAAGTAGGTGTAGGCCAGTCTTTTATAGCACTTATTTTTACAGGGTCAGTTGCTATGCCTTCTATGTGACCTACGAAATGTACTTTTTCTTCAAATAAGGCACACTTTTTAGGGGATATTTTTAACCCTGCTACTCTAATTCTAGATATGATCAACTCTAATCTTTCGATGTGATTTTCAAAAGTATCTGAAAATATTACAACATCGTCTAGATAAAGAAGACATATCCGCCAATTTAAACCTGCAAGTACGCATTTCATTAATCGATCAAAGCAAGCCCCAGCATTGCATAGTCCAAATGGCATGCAACGAAACTGGAATAAACCTCTTTTGGTTACCTATGCAGTCTTTTCTTTGTCTGCAGGATCCATCTGAACCTGCCAGTAACCAATCTAAAGGTCAATAGTGGAATAGAATTTCGCGCCTCGTAGCGCATCTAGACAATCTTCTATGCGAGGTAAAGGAAGGCATTCTTTTTTTGTCAAATATTTTATCCTTCTGTAATCAATACAAAATCTAACGGAAGTAGGGTCATTTTTCTTTGGAACGAGTACTATCGGTGATGATAACTCCAATATCCAACATTCGTTGAACTTCGCGATCTGCAACTTCTTGTTTGGCCAGTGGTAGTCTTCTCGGATTCTGCTTAATAGGAGTAGCATCCCCTGTATTTATTTTTTGTTTTATTAGGTCTGTACTACCTAATTCATTTTTGGAGTTTGCAAACGCCTCTGCTTGTCTTTTCAAAACTCCTTTCATTTGTATTCTTTGTTCTTCTGTCAAATTAGAAGTGCTGTTCTTAAATAAGGTAACTAAACGTTTTGGAACTTCGTCTGCTTTGCTATCTTTTATTTTAAATACTTTACGACTCGTTCGTTCAGTATTTTCAATTTCTAAAATATTGTCACAAAGATGACATTCTGCCAAACATGTGCTTTTGTATAGGGTTCTCTCGAAGCTAGTCAAACTAGCTATACGTTGTGGAATACGACCATTACTAGGGTCCACCAAAGCTCTAGCTACTAAAATTTCGTTGTCCTGCTTCATTATCGGTTCTATCATGGCATCCATTAAATGACTAGAATCTCCAAGTACTTTACTCATTATAATGGTTTCTGAGTTAGGGGGAAATATAACATTCTGTTCTGAAGCTATTTTAAAAATACTAGACATTTGACTTCCTTTTTGGCAAACTATTTCAAAATCCTCAATAGTTAACTTACTATGTCTAATATCAAGCTTACAATTTTTAGAATATAGAAAATTATAACCAATTATTGCAGGGGCATCAATTTCTGCGATCACAAACCGCTGTTTCCATATTTTGTCATTAATTTTAATATTGAAATCGGCTTGGCCCATAGTTTTAATAATTTCACCATTAGCAAGTTTTAATTGAATGCCTTCATAAATTTTATCTGGTCTCTGTGATTCTGGAATTGATAAACATTTCCTTATATGGATCACTGATAAAGTTGATCCTGTATCAAATAAACAATAAACGGACATCCCATTAATTTTTAACTTAAAATACAAACTATCGTTTAAATTATCATTTAATTTGAAAGATTTAAGCGGTCCTTTGTTAACTTTAATATTGGCTAAAGGTTCACCGTCAGCTTTAGCCTCTAAAAGTTTCCCGATTTAGTCTGACCCCTGTTATCAGTTTGTGTTCCTTGTGACCATTTATTTCCCGTTCTTTTGTTTGGCACGTATTTACCACTGCTTCTCATTTCTTGGTACTTTCTGCAGTCTCTTTTGTAATGTCCTTTAATTCCACAAAAATAGCAGGTAACTTCTGATTTAAAACTGGGTTTCTGTTGGGACTGGTTATTTTCGATTCTTGCTAATCTGTATATTATACTATTCATGTGTATTTCAGGACCTTCTTCATCGTCTGATATACCTGACTGCATTCGTAATGCAGCTCGGCTATTAAACTTCTTCCTATGTCCCGCAGTAAACGCTTCAAATTCTAGGCCTATCCTTACACTGTCGTCTATAGAATTTGGCTTACCCTGAAATATTGCCCATTCTAAATCTGCGTCATTTAAAGAGTCTATAAAACAGTCTCTGGCTAACTGTTCTCTTACTTCTATCGGAGCAGTTGGATAAGCTAACCTAGTTACTCTCTTAATGTCTTGGGCAAGTTCGGGCAATGACTGATCTTTATGTCTACTTTTACCCTTCATTTGGGCCCTATGCAATTCTGCTTGATTGCTCGGTTGAAACAGTGAGGTGAGTGCTGCAACTAAATGTGCGTAGCTTCTTCTTAAATCTGGCCTCAAATCACTCAAAATAGCTTGTGCCGATTCTCTGAGGCATGTAGCCAACTCTAAGGCTTTTGTATTTTCGTCCCACCCATTAATTTCAGCGATCATTTCAAAATGTACAATGTAGTCCTGCCAACTACCCAAACCATCGTAAGTTGCCGCTTTCTTATTACCCCATGCATACGCACTATTACTGTTATGAGCAAAATTATTCAAAGGATTTGTCCTTAAATTATTTTCATATCTATTATTTGTTACATTAGAACCCTGGCAAAACCCTTGATTATCGCGATAACCAAGTACGTCCTCGTACCCTGATACTGTCCTGGAAGACTCCCGTGCATGGCCATTGCACTCTCTGCGATCTTCCGTACCAGTGCAGACCTTCCATGGATTAACCCGCATGCCTCCGGATGGCATTGCATTTGTCCATTGGGGACCATGGGAGATACCCTGCAAAAAACTTGCACCCTCTACGTCCATAGGGACTTGGCCCTTAGTAAAAACTGGACTTGAGAAATTTTCACGCTGTTGGGAAAAGCGTTGATCTCCAAAACGTTCTTGTACGGATGAGTCAGCAAAATAACCTGAAAATGTAGGGAGTCTTAATCCCTGAGCACGTCGTTTTGACATTATTTCTGCTTCTGGAGTTAGCAAGTGGTCAGATTTGTCTGTGCCTGTCCAGTCCAGTGTATTCTCTTTTTCTGCCATGATCAGTTATATTTACTTTCAGGTCCGTTAAGATAGCTTCTTTTCTATTGAAACTATCACATCGCTGCCACCAGAATTGTAACGGGCCGGGGGAGGGGTGTAGTGTGTATTTTAGTTTATAAATATTACAGATTGCTGCTTAATACTGCTACACTGCTTGTCAACTGGATACGACTATATTTGCTCTTATTTTATACTATAATGTAGTTTAATATAACTGGATAGCTGTTTTACACTGGAACTACTGTCTAGGATACTGTCAGCAGATGATATCTTGTTTTATTTTGTGTTCGTAATTCGTTTGACAAATATAATCTGGGGAGAGGGGTCTTTATAAATCCTATCTCTTAACGACTACGGAATAACCCAAGCGAATTCATAAAAACGTAATGCAAATGTAATTTAATAACTGTTTTAATTCAGCAAGAAATAATATTGCAAATAACAATCAGTTGTAAACAATATAAATATAAACAATTATATTAATATTTAAAACCTCCATCCATCTGCCTATGCCTATATAGAAATAATATTGATTAAACAAAATACTTCTCTGGAATCTATTGTAGCTTAAACGGGGAAATCGGGAAAAGCTCTGGTTAGGAACAAAGAAATAGTGACATATGACGCATTCAGTTATAGTACAGACAATAAAATAGACAACTTGAACTTAAAACTCGAAAATACATTCTAAGGCTTATACTCAAATAATTCAGCAGAAGCTAAAACGACAATTATTACTTTATACTTTTTCTGACCAAAAGATAAAACAGCTCAGCTTTACAAACAACAATATTAAAAATCAGGAAAACGCGTCAAACTGACTGACAACAATTAATATCTCGAATTTCAGCTTAAACTCTGATTTACTATTCCGAAGAATATTTCACGATAAAATTAATCTTTAATGTTTTAAGGAAATTCAGCAAAAATATACTCAGATGCTAACCTTTCTCTATCTATAATTTATATAACTTTCTGGAACTTAATTTATTGCTAAAAGCTGCTAAACTGCTAATGGCCGTGCCCAGATGGAACAAGACTACTAAGTTTAAGTGCTGTGCTTGCTTTTATGCGACACAATTTTGTCTACGGACACAAAAACGACAACAGTTTTGACGTTGGACAACAGTTAGAATGACGTCATGACACAGTTTGCACTTTGAGGTGAACATACGGGTGTTTGACATTTCAACGTTATGTAAACAAAAAAATAACAACATGGCGACGTCCATTCACGGAAAAGACCAAAGTAATATTTTAACAAGATTACTATACAAATTAAAGTTTTGTGCAATCGAACATATTTAGTAACTACAATAGGATACCAGAGAATCACGTTATATGTTTTCTCGACTGAAATATCATATCAGACGAAGTAAATCTGACAGCGTAATTTTAACAAATGAAGGGGTTCACTTTCACACAAATAAATTACATTCAGTTACATAATCCTCACTAGTCGATCATACAAGTTACAAATTCATCTATCAACAATCACTCATTCTTCTTCAGATACGTTAAATGACAAAAACCTCACTCCGTAACAATATCGTTCGTTATACGTGAATATCCTTAATCGTTTTTTTTTTTTTAATAACTTTAATATTCCGACAAATTAAATAACTCGTATGATATTATTCTGAAGTGGAAGGAAATGCCAAAAAAACACAGGAAATAATTGCTTGACTAAATGTTATAACACATGTTAAATACTTCATTATACATTAAGATGCATTAAATGTTGTAATTTGTATTTTGTATCGTCACTATCTTAAATGCTTTACGACAATTAATATATATATATATAAGTCTAAATTGAAAACAACGTTGAAACCTATGATTGCGTTGGATAAAAACCGCAATTTTTACACGTGTGCATGCAAAACAAATTTGTTGGTAGAGGGGTCTAAATATAGCACAAACAACATTTTCCAAAAGACCAAAAAAGTGAAAAAAATATATTTAACAAAACGCATTTGACTAGCAGGTCGAACAACGGATGTTCTTAAACCCTCCTGACTGCCATATATTTATATGAGTGTATGTTTTTTTTTTTTTTGTGTCACAAACATGTTTATTTTTTTTTATGACAATAAAGATTATTAAACGATGTTGTTTTTATACCGAAAAACTAATTAAAAGAATGGAAAACAAGGTACTGCCAATAAAACATGTTTTAGGCATCAATAAAAAATATGTAATGTATTTTCAAAGCTGTCTTCTGATTGGTTTTATCTAGAAAATATAAGAGATGGAATATTTTAACTCGTATATTTGCTATGGCAAGTTAGCCCACGCACGAAACTTTTGAATGTGTTACAGCAGCAATTTGGCCAATGCCACAAGTAGATATCTCACATTATTACAAACCCCCTTTTTTGGACCAAAATCATTCAATGCGAACTAGAGATGTAAGGGAATGAAAAAAAATCAGGATACTCCGTGCAACATTGCCTTTATACTAATGACGCAATGTTTCTTATGTTTTTTTTTTTTTGTTTTTTTTTTTAGAGAATTTGTCGTTGATGGCAGATCTTTTATATTCCCTCAGATTGTTAGAATTTTGCATAAAGTAGACATTCAAGTATTATATTGGCATAAAGCAGACATTCAAGTATTATATTGGAAACTGCATGTTCATCTCTTAATGTCTTTAATATTTTTGTGTTTAGTTAGTGTCTCATTGACGTATACCTTTTATCTCCTTTGAATTCTTACTATGATAAAATTGAATTTTGAGCGCTCACAAACATGTTTTACCCCGCCACATTCTTTATGTCCGATCCCAAGTCAAGGACCTGTAGCTCAGTGGCTGTCGCTGGTTTATGTCTGACATATTTGTTTTCGTAAATTGTTTTGTTATGAATTAGGCCGTTTTCTCAATTGAGTTGATTCACATTATTCATGTTGGGTCCTTTCATAGCCGACTATACGGTATTTTTTTGTCATTGTTGCTTATAATTGCTTACATCCACTATATTTGAACTTGTGGATCATTTGCAATCATACCACTTCTCTTTATATTCATATTTTCTATACTATAGACTACAATATTAGAATAAAGTTTATACATTCTTGGGTTCAAGCGTTTCTGGTGAAGGTTAATCCAGGGAAGCTATTCGGAATCATCGAAATTATAAAGCGTTGTTTTCAATTAACCATTTCTTGTCTTTTCGATCAAATACCATCCATTACAAATGAGTATGTTTCCATACTTGTATTGATGGCACATATTCCAAATATTAAGGCGGCTCGTTCATATCTAAAGGTAACAATTTCTTAACATTCATACCAAAACACCTTTATTATCCAAGAGGCCTTATATTGAACTTTACTTGAAGTATCATTATATGCGTGAAAAAAATCTCTTTACATATATTACTGACGTACTATTTTCTTAATTCATATGATTTAAGATATTTGCCATTTCAGAAATATTCATTTGTCGTTAATAATCATATAAGAATACATACGAAATTCAAAACTGTATTATTTCACTGTGAACCAGCGCTTTAAAGTAATCATGGTACATGTGACAACCAAAGTCGTACACTGCTTAAAGTTTTTTTTTTTTTTTTTACCAAAACATTTGTAATCGGTATTTTGAATAATAATTATATATTCTTTTGATTTTGTGACTTTCAAACAGTGATTTGTAGTAAATGCAATGTGTATACCAAACTATAAGCAATGTCTTGAATTTGTATGTATTACCGTCAATCCTTTTCCCCAAGGATCAGTTGTTGTAACTTCCTCTCCTGACTTGAACTTATATGATTTGTTTGGTCCAGCAGTACTGCCGAAGTCCATAGTCCAAATATCACCATCCTGCTTGAATTCAACATAAATTGTAGCATTTCTTAACATCTCAATCATTTCATCAGGCATGCCTGTAATTATTGATAATGAATAATCATCTTCAAATGATAAAAAACATGATAGAATTTATGATTTCCGATATCATACAATGTTAAATGCCGATATGGATAAAAAGAGTTGAAGTGGACTTGTATATTTTTTTTTTTGTGTATAGGGGACTGTATGTTGATTGTAATTCCGTCCATGTTGTTTGGTTATAAAACTAAACCAGTAAATCACCAATATGAATAAGTTCTCGCAGTATATTAACCAAACAAATGCAATATGACATGTATCATTTTGGATTGGATGCCGTCTGTCGTCAATTCCACGATTGACCTTAGGAGTCATTGGCGACAACTTTGCGCAATCGCAGTCGGCGTTTCAAGTTTTTTTAATGTCTTACTTTGACTGTTTTAAAAATAGTGCATCAGAATAAAAATAACGATATATTTTGCAACCGTTGAAGCCGTCAACTTGGATTTAACTGTCGCAAATAGCCGTTCTACTGGCTCATCATTGGATCTACTTCTAGTACTGATTTGTTTCCCTCTCTCAAATGAAATAATTTACAATAAAACATAAATTACCACAAATAGCTGTCTTCAAAGAAACTTGCACTTAGCACCAACAGCCCACTCGTTTTTTAAAGAAACAACACAAACGGTAAATATCACAGAATTTGTTACCTAAACAAACACTCAACGCTTTGGATTAACATTAACCTTTACATGTCTTTTTACAATTAATGCTATCTTCAATGATGGTCGTGTCCAAATATATTAGTAATATGAATCTACAACAAACGTTGAAAGTTATATATCGAAGAAAATAAAAGACAACATACAGCAAAACCGGGCTGCCTAAGGGAATAGGAGAAACTGTTATGAAAAAAGAGTATAACAAAAATACCGAATTCCAATATAAATTCAAGAAGGGGAAATCCATAAAAACTGACAAAATCAAACGTTATCAATCAACGGAACGAGTGGAAAAAACTGTCATATTCCTGACTTGGTACAGGCATTTCCTGAAGAAAGTGGTGGGTTAAATCGGGTTTACAGCTAGCGAAACCTCCCACTAGTATGACAATTGTTTATAGTTCTGTTATATTGACAAAATGGAAGTGATATTTCTTTTTTTCCAAACTACCTTCACAATTTTGTTACTAGAGTGACCTTTGAACAGTGTTCCTATTTTATGCCACCACTAGACAAGTCCCCCTTTTTCCGTGTTTACATACAGGATGGTTTTTTTTTAATCTGACGTTGCAATATAAAAAGCGCACTTTAATTACGTGGCCATTTAATGGTTTTTAATATTTTCTATAAATTATGTAATATCCTTTGTTTTCATAAACCACATAGCTAAATTGTACATATGATCATGATGATTAATATATAACTACGACAAACTTGACAATCATACCACATCTCCTTATTTTTATATTGACATATATACTATTATTCAGAGTCATGTGATGTAATACATTGTTAATAACTATGTTTCTCGATTCGATTGAAGTCTTTTTAAAAAAAATGAAATATCGAAATGTTATTTAACTCATGTTATTGCAAATAACGCAGATAATAATAAACGTGAGAAAGTAACAATAGTTACTACTTAAGATAGAATACATAATTCTCAATCATTAACTTAAAACAATGATAGAATAAGATGCAGATGAATATTAAAATGCTGAAGTGTTAAATCTTCCACGTAGTACTAGTACTTAAAATCTGATAATAAACATTGAAGATATTTGAAAAAAAGTTTTTTGAAACATTATTGCTCATTTCAAGATGTTAAATGGTGTATGTCTTTTCAAGTTAAGGATCCTGATTTGATGATGGAAGTGTTTAACGATCTTGACTGGCTATACAGCCCTAGTCAAGTTAAGGATCCTGATTTAAGTGACATCGTATATTTCCATTACATGTTAACTTAAAGAATGCTTACCTGATGCTTTTGAAAAGTTATCGTAATTTGTGAATGCACTGCTTTCCCCTTTCCATTTTCCAATAAATTTCGCCATATTGATGTTTGAAAAACCCGATCTAAATACAAAATACACTAATATGACCTTATCCTGTCTACGTGGTGCTTGTTTTGTGGATAATTATAAATAATACTTGAGATTCATGTTAAACTATAATTTGTGTGCAAGATTATCAGCTGACACACGAATTGAAAAAATCTGAGGTAAAAATAGAAACTGCATGCATGTCGTGAAAAATATAGATACTAAACATAAAACATGTAAAATATGTACTTTTCAAAACAATCGTTAACAGAGAAGGTCGGAGATATTATGAGCGTTTGTCATTCGGGTTGTTTTTTATAATTCGTTTATGGTGTTATTTTCATCTTGTATACACTTGTATTGATACTTTACTTAACGTGTTCCTTATTTGGGAAAGTATATATGTTTTACTTTATTGTACTATCAACTACAAAAGCTTTTCTGTTGACCTCTTTATTAGATTCAATTAAGGTCTTTCCTTTCACTATAAGGAAAGACCTTACTGTATTTCTTCTGATTATTATTATTAGGTCTTTACACTTTTCCATGGAAAGACCTATTGGTTTTGTTCTGATTATTATTAGGTCTTTCCACTTTTCGGTGAAGAGGACCTTTTGATTTTGTTCTGATTATTAAGGTCTTTCCTTTTCCAAAAGGGAAAGACCTTACTGTATTTCTTCTGATTATTATTATTCTTTTTTTTTCCGCCAAACTTTGACAAAATTTCCCTCCGTTACGTATACCATTAGCCATATCGCTTTCAGGTTCACACTTTGTATCGGTGTTATAAATACCTATCCGGAACTCACCCTGTGAGTCGTAAAATTTTGTCGGTCCGGAGTTATCATTCATACACCGTAACCGTAATAGGTACAAAAAAACCGAAGGGTGAAATTTGTTCAGGACCACACCCTGGTTCTTCGTTACATTTGGATCGAAAAGATTCAACGACTTATTGGTAGGGTTATGCCCCTATGAAAATTAACCGATGTCGGTTGGCCACTAAAACTCAGAAACCGTAAATCGTAGCCACCTAGGATCTTAATACCTCAAGATCAAATTTGTATGTTGACCTTGACCTTTGACCTTACACCCTTGGCATGGGATGATCTCAGAAACCATTATATTTACAGAAGTTTTGAATAGTGGAAAATGTTTGGGTCATTAAGGCGCAACTTTGTTACATTTGACCGAAGAAATTTGACTTTTCTGTAAGGGCATAACCCCTGTTTTAGGTTTCTGATAAGGCGAAATCAGCTTTTACTATATAACCAAAGGTCCTAGATCCATGGGGTCTTCAGCAATGACATTTGGGACCAATGACCTTGACAAAGGTCACAAGGTCAAAGGTCAAGGTCATGTCCCAGATAGCGAATTATGTGTTTTGACCTTATTTAAAGGATTTTTAGTGTGTTTTAAAGCTTTATAAAGTTGACCTTGACCTTTGACCTTACAACTTTTTATTGGATATCTCAAAACGGTTACTCTTACAGAAATCGTAAATAGTGAAAAATGTTTGGTTCATAAAGGCGCAATTTTTTTACATTTGACCGAAGAGATTTGACCTATCCGTAAGGGTCATAACCCCTGTTAACTGTTTCTGAAAAGACAAAATTAGCCTTAACTCTTGAACCAAAGGGTCTAGACCCATGGGGTCTTTTATACTGACATCGTGGACCAATGACCTTGACAAAGGTCAAACGGTCAAAAGTCAAGGTCATTTCGCAAATAGCGGATTATGTTTTTTTAGTCATATTTTATGGATTTTATGTGTGTTTTAGAGCTTTTCAATGCATTCTACGCCTATTGAAACATATATTTTACATTACGAAAAGGAAAGACCTCTCAATTGTTCAAGAATAATTGACATTTTAATTTTTTTTTTTTTTTTCTTCTGCCGTCTGAGATTTTTTTTTTTTTTTTTGTTACTTGGCATATCGAAAGGATGTTTAGCCCATGATATTGTACAGTGATGGGGATTTCCCCATTCACCCTGTGTAACCGAACACTTACTCGTATAAGAGTTATTTCCAACGTTTTCTTTTTCTTGTTATCTTTATTTCTCTGAAACCGTAAAAGATATCAACAAACTTTTTCACCAAATTGTTCGTTTACTCCTAAGGATGTTTTGGTTAAGTTTAACCGAAGTATTCCAATGACATCTTATGGGAGTTATTTCCCTTTAAAAATTAAACATAAGTGATATGTTGAATAAATTCATACATCATAAGTCATAGAGGCCTAAAGTGTTTTGATATGAAGTCCTTGGTCCATTTTGAGGAAATTGAAGTCAAGGTCAAAGGTCAAGGTCATGTTCTAAACTTTGAACTTTGCTTGTTATCTTTATTCCAACGAAACCGTAACAGTTAAGGATACAATGTCTTTGCCAAATAGTTGTTTACGACATGGCGCAACTTCAGCACATTGATTCGAAGTGTTTCGGTCATTTGTAGGAGTTTTCTCCCCTTATGTATTTGAAGTCAGTATTACTCCTCAACTATACAAGTGAATGACCTGGGATCTTTCGATTAATGATCACTGACCTATGACCTTGAAATTGATGTCAAGGTCAAAGGTCAATTTGACGTTCTAGATTTTGACCTTTGCTAAAAATTCATACTGGTTTATTTTAAAACCATTAGGTATTTTGCGTATGGTTGGTAGACATTTGACCTTTTAAAAGGTTAACCGGAAGGGACATTATTTTAACTGGAAGTAGCCTATCTCATACTAATTCAATGAAATAGTACCTAGAAATCTAATTTTTTTTAAATCAGTTTGAAGTAACAAATTATATGGACCAGAAGTGATATCTTCTAACACCGTTTTTTAAATTTCATTCTTTATTATCGAAGTTGAGGTGAAATGACCTTCAATTGATCTCTGAACAATTGGTTTTTAATTTTTTTTTTTTTTTTTCTTCCGCCTAATGTTTTTACTTCCCTATTTTGTTGTTTCGCAATATGTCGCTTAGATATTTGATATATGATATTGAACAGTTAATACGCTTTTGAAATTGACACCTCTTAACCGATTACTTTTCCATGTAAGAGTTATCTCCCCTAACACTGTTTTTCTTGTTATTTCTAAAACTTCGCAACCGTATAAGAAATCGACAAATTTATTGTACCAAATTGCTTGTTATATCCTCAGGATGTTTTGATTAATTTTGACCGAAGCTATCCGGAGACTCCATATGAGAGTTATTCCCCCTTATGCATTTGATATAAGTGATATGCATTTCTAACTGGTAAACAATAAGTGATAGGGACCTAGGATCTTTTAATTTGAGATCCTTGGTCCAGAAAAAAGAAAATAAGGTCAAGGTCAAAGGTCAAGGTCATCTTCTAAATTTTGATTTTGGCTTATTTTCACTTCTTTTCAAAAACCGTATAAGACATGGACAACATATTTTTACTAAATTGTAAGTTACGATATGTTGTAACACATACATTTTGGTTGAAAGGGTACGTCAACATTTAATAGTTTTCTCCCCTCTTATATTTGATATTACGCGTATGATTATATAGATCATTTATAATATATAATAAAGACCTAGGGTCTTTTGATTTGAGGTCCTTGGTTTATGACCTTGAAATTGAAGTCAAGGTCACAGGTAAACTTAACGTTCTAGATTTTGACCTTTGCTTTAATTAAATATGTATGCATGATACAGTTATGGAACTTTGTGCATTTAGTTGTAAGCAATATGACCTTGAAAAAATCAACCGGAAGTGACCTTGTGTAAACAGGGAGTAGCTATTTTTTGGTACTTATTTAATGTAAAAGTATATAGAACCATATATTTTTGGAATCAGTGTCAAGTAAACTATCAAATGATACCAGAAGTGATATTTTCAAACCGGAAGTAACAAATTATCTCCCTTATTTCAAACACAAATGTATAGAAACTATATATTTTTGAAATCAGCGTACAATAAGCTATCATTTTGCACTAAAAATGACATTTCAAACCGAATTTTAATATTTTTCATATCAAAATATATTGTTTCGGGTGGAAAGACCTTCAATTGTTCTCTGAACAATTGGTTTTTAATTATTATTATTATTCTTTCCGCCAAACTTTAACGACATTTCTCAAAAAAAAGTACGTGACATGTTGAAATGATATTAGGTATCAAGTATTGGTTGACCAAAAGCTATCTTGTGGTTAGGGCACCACCCTGTAACATTTCCTATATAGCGGTTATTTCCCATAACACCGAAAACCTTGTTATCATTCAAACACCGTAACCATAATGGGTAGAAAAAAAAACCGAAGGGTGGATATGTTCAGGACCAGACCCTGGTTCTTCGTTATATTTGGATCGAAAAGATTCAACGACTCATTGGTAGGATTATGCCCCTTTGAAAATTAACCGATGTCGGATGGCCACTAAAACTTAGAAACCGTAACTTGTAGCCACCTAGGATCTTCACCAATGATCATCAATTGATGTGACCATGAAAATGCCTCAAGGTCAAAGTTCAAGGTAGGTCATGACCTAGATTTTAACCTTAGCTTGTTATCGGATTTACTCAATAACCGTAAAAGATGGCTGATAAATTGTAATAGAGAAAATGTGTGTCTTATCGAGATCTGCGTTTGTTATGTTGGGTCTAAAATTATTGGACCAACTATTATGGACCTAGGGCACCAAAACTGTTTTTCGAGGTCCGAAATGAAGATTGTTTGCTTATAACTCAAACAAGGTTACAGATAGAAACTTTGAATTGCAAAAATGTTCATCATAATATGATCTACAAAGTTAGGGCAAGGTCAGAGGTCAAGGTCCCTAGAAACGACATAAAAAACCTTAGCAACCATATATTTTTGAACTTAGAAGGCTATGAATAATATAAATATGACATTTTTAATACTAGAAATAAAATTTTTGTCCCTAGCAACCACTTTTTTTTTAACTTTAAAGGCTATGAATAGTAGATATGACATTTTTAATACTGGAAGTAATATTTTTAACCGTAGCAATGATTTTTGTCCTTAGCAACCACTTGTTATGAACATTAAAGTCCTTAGCAACCATATGTTTTTGAACGAAGAAGGCTATCAATAAAAGGAAAAAGGAAAGACCTTTCAATTGTTCATGGACAGTTGAATTTTAATTGTATTTTGTTTTTGGTCAGTTGTGTTGTATATCTGTGATGTATGTTACATAATTGTGACTCCCTAGTCCCAATTATTATCATGTTAACTAATTATGTCTGTTTGGGTTGTTCACACAATTCTGTTGACATTACGGAAGTATTAACAACCGTCATATAAGTGTGTGTGTGTGTGAAGGGGGTAGCTAGCTAGAAAACCAGGTTCAACCCACCACTGTCTTCGGTAAATGCCCGTATCGAGTCAGAAATATGACAGTTGTTTTCAAGTCGTTTCGTTGGTTGATATTGTTGAGTGTTTGGTTTTGCCAAGTTTTAGGGACTTCCCCTTTTCAAAACTACCTTGGAGATTAGTATTTTTGTTAATACATTTTCATTAATTTTCTTTCAATTTAAACGTAACAATAAATTTTACCTTAAATCGCGATCAACTGATATTGAGGACCGCAACAACTATCCATGGGCCAGCATGCATGACATGATATCTTAATCATATATGACGTTAGATTGTTTTTCTAAATTATTGAAGAAATGTTTTGTCCCTATTTAACTAAATGTTGGCTTTTTATACCCTTGAATTGAAATTCTATGATCTCCTTTGTTTTTTTTTTTTTTTTTTTTTATAAAGCAATTTCCAATATACAATATATATATAAGGCACTATGTAAACAGGGTAACTTTGAACATTCTGGCATGATGTCACCATTTTGCTGAATGCTATTTTAGTACATATCTTACATATGTCGCATCTAGCATAATTAGTCTGAATATGCAAAAGTTAGTCGAATTTAATTAATACCTTTATGTTGATCTGTAGAACAATGAATTTACCGTCATGTATGTCGTCTGCACAGTTGTTTTCTCATTCATGTTTGCTCAACATCCACTTTTATCCATACTATTGTTTAGTGTTTGTCATATAGTGGATGATCGTAGTCTATTTACAGTATATACAAAAACGGATTATGACAAAATACTCTTGACGGAAATAATTCAAAATATTTATCTTTATGTTATTTTTGAAAGAAGACGAATGCCATACACAAAACAAGTATAATACGTATTTCAGTTTACATGACTTATTTCTTGAATCGTCAAACTAACGGGAAAAAACACTTTATCTCAACTACAACACACATGTACATGTACCCCTTAATGATGACGGATGTAAGAACTTTAGCGAGTTTAAATATTTCACTCTTATATGTTTAGTTGTGTTTTAGTTTGAAATCAGCAACGCCAATACAAATAAGTAAAAATAAATAAATATAGAAGGAGGTATGATTAGAGCCATTATTTGGCCCCTGGGCTTACGGTCATTAAACTTTCGAGTACGATTTTCGTACTCAGACTCAGAAATCAATAAATGAAAATACTGGATTTGGTGCTTCCAGCACAAATTTTGTACTCCGAATAGTGAGTAGAGTTTTATGACCGAAAGGAATGTTGTGGCAAACATATTGAAATTATTCAAGACTTTTGAATTATGTTAATTTTATTTATACATAAACTTGACAATTGAGTGTAGAAATGTGACTTGTTATGTCACTTTGATGTCTTAAACATGTTGAAATTTACATATTTGACAAAACATGGCAATTTAACACGAAGTTTTTGAACAGAAAAGATGGCAGCAGCAAGATCTTAGCTTAAAATGATATTTTACACACATTGACAAGTTTATAAAATAAATTTTGGAGCAAAATATTTTTTTTGGTAAAACCTTTGCTCATATGTAAGTATTAATAACAACGTCTCAAAAAGATACTATTTCGGCCGTTTATTTGTTTTTGTTTTTTTTTTTTTTTTTTTGTTTTTAATTTAATTCAAGACGTATGACGCCTTAATGCAAATGTATGAGACTTTTTTTCTAAAATGTTAATACTGATGTCAACTTATCGATTTTCAAATTTAAAGGGCCAAAAAGGTAGCCTTATCATACCCTTTCCTTTCATAATTTGATACCCCATTAGTAAAAGAAAAACCATCTACAAACTGGAATTAATCACAAGGAAAGAAAAGGACTTGTCGATATTGCAATGAAGATTACTGTGAGAAATAATATTAGGGTCAAATAAGGTTCACCAATCATTTCTTTTATTGTGTATAAGAAAAGGTATCATTGTATAATCAGAAACCTAGATTTTTATAACGAAATATCATCACGTCTAAATACCTACAGGAATTGTTGAAAATGTCTCTTGTTTGGTTTTTCGTTAGGGCTTTTAGGCTAAAAACGTAATTAATAACGGAGAAGAAACAAATTAGCGACCAGGGAGTTACAGTATGTTTTCTGAAAAAAATAACCTTAGATATGTACATTTAATGTATTTGAATTTTGGTCAAAAGGTGTAAAATTTAAGCGACATTAATATACCGATGTTCAAATACTGTAAATCGATTTAAAAAACAAAGCAAGGTTACTAACAAAAACTCGGGGAATCGCATGATCTGCAAAAGGAGAGAAACCGAGTGGGTCAGGCTAAACGTCTTCTGCTATGAATGTATTATCCGCCATGCGAATTCACATTCAAAATGTCACTGTCGGGAAAAGGACACAATCGCTTAAATTACAGATCACACAACTAAACTTAAAGATATCTCAAGATCTAAGACGGCGAAAACATGTCGCTAAAGAGTTGAGACCACTGACAAACTAATTCGTGATGATGACCATATCCAATTCAGAAATAATTATCTTCTGATTTTCATCTTCAAAAATTATGTATTCCTCAAGATTAAATGAAAGGTTGACATTTGAAACTTGATGTTATTGCTTATTGGTTCTAACATTTTATCCTATTTTTGAATATCTGTTTCACAGATGACGACGGATATTTTCTAATTGTCGCAACCAACAATCCCGTCCTCTTTTCCACGAATGTGATCTAACGAATTAAGACTTATTATCGGATTTATTCTTACATGTGCAACACGACGAACAGGATCTGCTTACCCTTCCGGAGCACTTGAGATCACCGATGGTTTTGGTGGGGTTCATGTTGCTCTGTCTTTAGTTTTCTATGTGTGTTTTGTATATTGTTGTTTGTCTTTTGATCTTTTTCTTAATTTGCCAAGACTTTGTCAGTTTATTGTCGACTTATGAGTTTGAATGTCTATTTGGTGCCTTTCACCTCTCTATGAAAGCGGTTAAAATGGCAGTAAACATCCGGAATCGCATGTAAAAGTCAACGTTTATTGAATAACAGATTTTGACATATTCCAGGTATAATATGTCCGAATTTTTTTTTAAATAATGACAGAAATACTTCAAAACAGAAATTATATTTTACTAAAAAGTTTAGTAGACGCGGGTGTTGTTGTATTGTTGAACTGAAAAGCAAAATAACATTGTCAAAATTCCCTGCCCTTATATCGTTTGAAAAATATAACCTAGTATATGGTGCTGCGTAATGACTGGTTTTATCTTTATCAGCAATTTGTACACGTTTCTGTGACCTTTGGTTAATTGATGTCATGTATATAATTACACCCTGTTTCATTCATAGTTATATTTGAAGTAGAGATTATAATGGTGTAATACCGAATGCGGAATACGAATACCAGAGCACCCTTTGTGTTACTGTGCAACATTTTCAAATTACAGAATTTCCCTGACCAAAACATTTAATATAATAGTTTGAAAACTAGCTAACGAGTACTCCTTCTGAATATAAGTGTGTTCACATAAATGCCCTCTCGAACTTCAAAACAATCACGTTCTGAATCGCAGGATTGTTCTTTGCATACGAATGCTAGCATCTTGTGAATTCTTGTGACATCTTTACTCCGTTTTCCAGTTCTACTTCCTGCAATAAAAATGCACCTTTCTGATATATTAGTAATTCAATATACTGTATCTATCCTTAAGATATATTAGTAGTTTAATACACTGTATCTTTCTTTAAGATATATTAGTAATTCAATATTTTGTATCTATCCTTAGGAATCTTTTAAATATGTTGATGAAGGTAAATACTAGTATTATGTTTATATCATTTTCTGTGAAGAATCAACCCCAGTTGAAAAAAAACTAATGAGACAATTAGAAAACAATGTTCAATTATTAAGTTAACAACCCTCCATTCCAAATCCAAACAACCCATTCAAAAAAATCAAAATAACACTTTATAAATTATATGTGTCCGAAGCGGTTTTCATTGATTTAAATCTTATTGTGTCATTTTTATTTTGAAGATTAATGACGCACCACCAGCATCACGTCGTCTTTTATCTCTCTTGTAACTGTAATGTTCTTCCAGTCCATCATTTCAGCCTGTTCTTGCAATGTCATTTTACTGTCAGAATCAAAAACAGCAGTGAACTAGACAAATGGAGAGAATACAAATTAATTATATACGTGTATATGTTACAGTAGCTGAAATATTGAATATATGAAAACTTACAATATACATGTAATACTACATGATCAACATAACAAAAAGCTTATCATGGCAACAGATTGACACACAAAGTTGAAGTGACACTTAAATTCATACACCGCAGGTTTTTCGTACAATTTCTTCAAAGAGAATAAAATATATACATGTATGCATTTAAAATTAATTAAAATAGAGGCCAAAGATACCAAAGGAATATTCAAACTCATATGTCGAAAATAAACTGACAACGGCAAAAAAAGAAAAAAAAAAAAGACAAACAGCAGTACACAAAACACAACATAGAAAACTAAAAACATAGCACTCTAACCCCACCAAAAACCGAGAGTGATCACCGATGCTCCTGAAGGGTATGCAGATCCTGCTCCGAGTGTGACACACGATATATCATATATATATATGACGTTATTTATCTTCCAGCCATTAAAATTGTAATGGGGACAATTATAATTCCTTGGTCATTAAAACTAAAATTTATCTTTAGACATTATTACCGCATCTGTGGGATATTGTTTTTTTTTTTTTTTTTTTTTTTCAGATAAAATGCTGTAATGAACTTACTGGCAAAAATATGAATAACCGTTTCTTTTTCTTTCTATTTCAGAAAGAAGTATAAAGCGTAATTGGTTTGCACCCTAAAATGACCCCCCTTCTAGTATTCATTAGAAAATTTGTCTGTGTAGGGTGTAATGTTTTCTCTCGGAATGTTAATTTGTGAGCTAACACGTTCAAACTTCAGCTCAGCCATTCAGCGTTGCGGTCTGGTACTAAGAGGGGTTCATATTTTTATCACATCAAATATGTTCTCGTCTGGTATGCATTAAATATGTGCAACTGGCTGTTAAACACCAATAGCTAATCATTGTAATCATCATCATCGTCATAAATACCAAATCGCTTGATCAGTTTTAATCGATTTTTACGGACCTTAAGACATACAAGTGCAATAAAGACATCAATTTGTTCGATTACTTCTATTACAACCATAGCAAATGTATCAAAAGACAGAGTAATGCTTTGGTTGCGGCTTTTAATTGTAGGTTGTTGATGATCATCATTGACATGAGATGTTTTCAGACTTTTGATTCTCGATATGCGATCGTCTTTTGAATTTTTAAAGTACACATATTGTAGTGTAACCATCTCGTTTGAAGAAGTATATTATAACTGACCTTTGAGGACTTTCCAAACAGATCTGTAGTGTTAACTTCTTTTCCCGGCTGAAAAGTGTATGTCTTTGTTGGTAAAATAGATGACACAACATCATACGACCAGGTATCTCCATTCCTACTGAATTCTAAAGAATATGTGCCTTGTTTTAGCTTTTCGTATACTTCGTCAGGAAGGCCTGTAATTGGAATAAGGAGATGACAATTATGTAGGACGACAATGTTACAAGTAAATAGTTTATTACGTTGTTCTATTATTGAAGATCTTGTAATTTTTGTAGAAAAAAATAGATATTACATTTTTTAACATACATTTACATTTTCTACCTTTTGGTGTAATATATATAGGGGTTGAATCCGCGTTTCCGGAAATACTGTTCAGTCCGTATACGATTTTGTTATATACATGTATGTAATCGTAATCACAGGTACTGTCTCTTTTTCGTTTTGGAAGCGCCATTAAAGGATGTAATTTTATGAGCTCCTAATATTTTGCCTCTCGTATCCCCACACAGGATTATTACATGGCGGAGGACCCTATAAATATAATTTCAAAGGACTTTATTTGTGTAAAACTGAACTGAAACCATGTGAACTGACATTTTTTTTTTCCATAATTTTCACTGAAGTGGGAAAACCACGTGGGTGGTCAAATTTTTTTCTGTGCCCGATATACTGAAAATAGACAGTTTTTCATTGACAATATTTTTGTATGCGTGTCCGAATTATTAGAAATAACATTTTCATTTATTGACAATATATTAAATGTACTTTACAATTTCCTATGAGTTTATCGAAGGTGAACAAGCAAATTCGGAACCTCGAACCAAGGTTGAATTCCTTGGGAAATTTAGGAAAATTCCTGTTATACTCTCTGACAGCAAGGGATATATCTACAGGAGGTCGTTGATTCACAAAGACACCCTGAGAATAAACTTTATTTTGGTGTAGGCGTGGTGTGGTGTTGAAGACCAATATAAGTGGCTTAAAGACAATCTAGCAACCAAAATTCAAGAACTTGACTCTAACAACATTACATTCTACATTTGGCTCGGGACCTGTGATCTCACAGAGAAAAGGGAAAATTTATTGATTTAAGATCGGAGGATTTCACGACCGTACGACACGTGTGTCAAACATATAAACAGATATATGAATATTTGAAAGATTATCCTACAATTTCACTGGTATTTCTCGAAATCCCATATTATTCCATCTACTTGTGGAACGAGCGCCACGACCACGCTTCTCCAGAAAAATTTCGAACACAGGATAAAAAACTTGAACATCAAATTACAGAAGTAAATAAATATATTTCACAGTTTAATACACTTTTTCATAAAAACTCTCCATTATTTGGTCTTGACTTGGAACGGAACAGAAAACATAGAGAGCGTTCCCAAGCATCATATAATATAAATTACGCACTTTATATCGATGGAATTCATCCTATACCAGAATTAGCCAGGTTATGGGTTATTAGAATCGCCTTGCGTCTGCCTGCTGACTGTCAATAAGTTTCTACATTTCCAGTTTTCGTGATTCAGATACGTGAGATTGATCTCATTATCTGGTATGTTACTATTTAATAAATAATAAACTTTGTGTGTTTAAATTGTGTTTTGTATGCAGATTATGATTTTCTTCAAGTTGCCTTATGTTTAATCACATGAATCCCAGTTTTCTGTATGTGCGATTCATCTCATTACAGGCGTATTATTTAACATTCACATTTATTTTTTTATCTGTACGTGAGATTTATCTCATTACAGTGTTGGTTTTTTTTTTCTTCGTTGATGTCGGCGCCGAAATATAGCAATTTAAATGATATGAGCGATGGCGAGTCTACTTTAAGTTTACATTCATTAGTTGAAACGGACGACGAATTTACCGACGATTCACTTTTAAGTTCATATTTATTGGCACCGACTAGGCCTTCTCAAAACCAAGAATTAGATCAAAGTTTACATTTATTAGCCCCGACGAGGCCCTCTCAAACCAACAAATTAGATCGTTCTATGCCAATTTTAACACCACAAATAAGTTTGGTTAACAGATTGCATCAAAATAATTTGACTTATAACACAAGTGCATTTACACTACAAGTACGCCTAGATTAGAACATACAAGTATACCTAGAATAGTACATACAACTATCATGGAAAAATTAGCTCCGTGTAGGAAATTCGGGGATATCCCATGAAAATGGACTTGTTTTCTTGCGCGAATTTGACTCTTTCGCTACACTACATAATATCATGCCTTATGAAAACCAAAGGCGAATAGCAGCTTTTCACCTCCAGTTAACGGGCCCGGCCTTCACGTGGTTTAACTCATTAACATTCAATGACAAAAGCTCCTGGGAAAAACTTATTGAACTGTTTAAGAGAAAATATGTTAATCTCGATTGGCAAAGTCCAACAATCATGCTAGAAAATGAGGTTTTTGAACACATAAAGTTGTCACCGGGTCAAGCACTCGAAGATTTTACTGCCAGCTTGTAGAAAAGCTCAATTATTACACAAAGCTGATCATGATATTCTCACCAAATTCATCAAGGGTCTTCCTGAAAAGTTAGCTGTCTTTGTAAGGGCAGGTAACCACAAAGACAGTAATAGTGCAGTATCAGCTGCCAAAATGGGCGAAGCATACGGGTACAGGTTACATGATGAGATATCTGTTTCTGCCATCAAACAACAAATTACACCTAAAGCTGTTGTTGCCGAACAAAACCCGTCAGTCGTACATGAACTGAAATCACAAATTCAAGATTTGACAAGTGCAATACAAAAACTTTCAGCTTAATCAGAACAGCCCAGACAGCAACCTCAAAATCGCAGGCAAAATTATCAAAATTTCCGTCAGTCTGATTACCCTAAAGAACAGCGGGATTACAGTTTGAACAGGCGGCCCGAAAATCGTCCACCCTTTTATTGTCACGCTTGTAAAGGGCCACAACATTTTAGGCGCGATTGTATGTGGGATGGTGAAGGTCAGGCTAACCCAAGTTCACAATGTCAGCTCTGTAGTCAGTATGGGCATTCAGCATCACACTGTTTACGTTTTTCAAGACAACAGGGAAACCGTCAGACCCCGGGGGACACTGGGCACGCTCCTTCGGGCGACCACCCTTAAGTGCCAGAAGGCGTAGTCGCTCTCCTAGTAGACAACACAACGTACATGTACAATCTTGTAATTATACTTGTGACAATAATGAATCTGACTCATATGATAGTACTTGTTCTGAAATAGAAGGAGAGGAGTCATCTCGCCCCAAATTTTTATATATGCCAGTTACTATAGACAATATAGAGATAGCCGCACTTATAGATAGTGGCAGTTCCATAAATGTAATATCACAACAACTTTTTAATTCGTTGCCAGAACATTACCGTAATTCTTTTAAAAGTGCAAACGAAAAGATACTTTTGGCAAATAATGCGTCAATAAATATTGTTGGTACAGCACGTATAAAGATCAAAGTTCCGACTGGCAAACATTGGTTACATGTGTACATACTATCTCAAACCTCGAATCCGTTGATATTAGGTACCAATTATTTATTTACTAACAAGATAGTGCTTGATTTTGGTAAATTGTATATAAATACTAAGACTGTGAAGGTTAAGTGTCAAAAACGAATTTCTGTCCCTGCAAATTCAGAATTTTTTATGTGGAGTAAACTTGGAAAGAATGTATTATACGGTACGCAGGGCATATGTACTAGTAGTGACTATATGAACAAGATAGGTTTATTAACAGCTAAGGCTGTAGTGTCAGTTGATCAGAAAAACTCAGTGCCGGTAAAACTAATGAACGTTACTAATGAAAGTATCACAATTCAAAGAGGGAAAGTTTTAGCAATTTTTAAGGTATTAGATACTGATTATTCAATCACGTCATTAGAACCGGACAATGGTAAAATGCAAAGTGTGCAAAATGTTCAGTTAAGTCATAGAACGGAGAATGAAAGTGATGATAGCAAATTTTTATCTTACTTTGATATACCTAGTCACTTGTCCGATACTGAAAAATCAAAACTTAGTCAATGTTTGCAGTCAAATAAATGTTTGTTTGTGACGGATGAAAATCCAGATTTAGGATACACAGACATTGTTCATCATAAAATATGCATGAAATCCGACTTTAAACCTAAAAACCAAAGACCTTATAGACTTCCACCTGATAAAAAAGAGGCCTTACGTGAACACCTTGATGAACTCCTTCGTCAAAATATAATAGCGCCAGTCAGTGAAACTGAGGATGTTCCAATAATCAGTCCTATTGTTTTGGTTTCAAAACAAGATCGAAACAAGAAACAACAAGAAAATTCACAAAAGAGCAGTGCTAAGTACAGATTTTGTTGCGACTTCCGCTATTTAAACTCCCAAGTTCAAGATTTTTCATATTTTATTCCTGATCTGACCGAACTAACTGAATCATTTTCTGGGAAAACTCCAAATTATCTGGCTTCAATCGACTTAAGCTCAGGATTTTTCCAAATGCCTGTAGATAAAGACAGCCAAAAGTACACTGCGTTCAATACATGTTTTGGAACTTTCAAATTTCGTAGACTTCAATGGGGTTAAGTTCTGCGCCTTCATCATTTCAGTTATTGATGGATAAAATTCTACAGGGATTGACATTTAAAGTGTGCTTATGTTACTTGGATGATATTCTTATAGCATCAGAAACTTTTGACCAACATATCGATGACTTGAACACTGTTTTCGGCCGCTTGAAAGAAGCCGGTCTTAAACTAGGACCCAAGAAATGTAGCTTTGCACAGCAGTCATGCGTTTTTCTGGGGCATTTAATTTCCAGCAAAGGCATTCAGCCCCCACCGGAAAGGTTGCAAGCGATCAAGGATTATCCTTCTCCAAAATCTGTTAAAGAACTACGCCGTGTCGTCGGTCTACTAAATTGGTTTAGAAAATACATTCCAAATTTCAGCTCAGAAATAGAACCAATGACAAAATTACTTAGGAAAAATATGAAATTTCGGTGGTCTGCGGAGCAAGAAAATGCCTTTCAAAAACTGAAAAAATTGCTTTTAAATTCACCAGTTCTTGCATTTCCAAATTACAATATACCATTTCATTTGGCTGTTGATACATCCAGTAAGGGCATAGGATACGTTCTTTACCAGATTCATACTGATGAACATGAGGAGGACATGATCAGAGTGGTCCGTTTTGGGTCAAAATCATTAAGTCGTTGGCAAAGATCTTATGGCCCCACCAAACTTGAATTACTTGGAATGGTGACTGCAATTCTTGATTGTTCTGTATACTTGCGTGGGCGTAGATTTATCGTTGAATGCGATCACCAGGCTTTAAAGCCTTTGTTTCAAAAACAGCTGAAGGGAGCAATTTATGAGCGCTGGATCGCCATACTCCAACAATATAATTTTGATCTTCGCTATAAACCAGCAAGGGATATGCAGGTTGCCGATGCCCTATCGCGTATTCCGCGGCAGGAGATTTCCGATGGATTTATTAGTCCTGATATTGAAGACCCATATTTCCCGTATAAGGAGGAAATCGTAGGTGATATAAACATTGAAGGTGGATACAAATTTCCATCATTTAAACATTCGGATTCTAGTGAAAACGACCAGATCAACAATATTCGAGTTGATCAAAATTTAACATCAAATTTCAATTTATTAAATCCGGATCATCAACACAAACCCGACTTACAAACGACAGCAGAATATGATGCCGATACGGAAGATGATGTTCCTGGCAAACAAAACAAACTAAAACGCAAAATTGTTTCAAAGAGAAAATTACTTTCCATTCCAAATTTGAGAATAAATCCGTCCGAAAATAACCCAGTTTCAGTAAACAACACAGATATAGAGAGCGTTTCCGACAATGATATGAAACAAAATATTGAAATACAAAATCCGACAAATACCGTAGATACCGATATAAGCGTACCATCAACAGATCGTAGTAGTGATGATCAATCAACTGTTTTAAATGAACATGATTCGGATATTTTCAATCTTACAACGGATGTGAATACGGATCAGGATAACCAAATGAGACGTCAAGTTGAAATGATAGATCTGTTCGAGAGATCTGACTTTAGTGTAGAAAGTTTAAGCAATCTACAACGGAAAGATTCAGACTACGGAAAATTTGTTTCGTACTTCGATAAGGGAGAACTGCCGAAATCACAAAAAGAGGCCCGAAAACTACTTTTGCAATCGCCTGATTTTATGTTGATAAACGGATTACTTTTCATTCTCGAATTGCAAAATCAAAGCGCGCTAAAAATCTAAAAAATTACCAACTAGTTTTACCAGCAGTTGTAGTGAAAACCGTTATTTCTATGTATCATGACTCATCTCTTGGCGGACATGGCGGAATACAACATACAATTGACTTAATAAAGGAAAAATATTTCTTTTCAAAATTGGCGCAGAAAATTTCTGACTATATAAAAAGTTGTCCGGCATGTCAAAGAAGGAAATTGACAAAAATCAACACTAAGGCCGGAATTGTCGCATACCGTACGCCAGATTCGCCGTTTCAAGTGTGGCAAATCGACATTTTTGGACCAATAAATCCAATATCTCCAACAGGAAATCAATATGTTTGCACGGCGATTGACCTTTTTAGTAAGTTTGTATTTGCCGAGGCTATTCCTACCGCCGATACTATTACAGTGTCTGAAGTTTTATTCAGGATAGTTTCGCAGTTTGGTGTATTTGATACTATAATCAGCGATCAAGGCTCCGAATTCATCAGTAAATGTTTCAAAGAAGTTTGCAGGTTACTAGACATAAATCATGAATACACCCCGAGTTTTGCACATCACTGTCTGGTGCGTGCGAACGTTCGCATAGAACTTTAGCCGAACGCATGACTCCATACATTGCAGATGGTAAGAACTGGCAAGATTTATTACCTTGTATTCTTTTCTCAATGAACAATACCGTTAACGCCAGTCTAGGATATTCTCCATTTGAGATAGTTGTCGGCAGGAGGCCTAATTTTCCATTAACCGGACATTTTAGACAGGATATAAACACGCTTCCAAACGATTGTCATGAATATGTTCAAAATTTTTGCGCAAGATTAGAAATAATTCGATCAGAAGTGAAAGAACATACATTAACTTCTCAAATAAAAATGGTGGAACGTGTAAATGACAGTTTGAACCCTCTACAGTACGCAGAACATGATTATGTTTATCTCAGCAAAAATCCTACAGGACAGAGACAAAAACTGAAATACCGTTATGCTGGGCCATATATCATTCATAAAATTCACAGTCCTCATATGGTAGTTTTGAAGGACCCAGATTCACAAAAATGCCTTCCGAATCCTATTCTTATTAATCGGATAAAACCGGCGTACGTGCGTCAACCAAATCCTGCACAATACTTCATGGATCAAGTTGAAACAAAAATACATGTAAATACAACCACGGACCAAAATACTGCATCGGACTTCTCTGAAACAAGTGAATTATCGAATACGACAGTGCCACATTCTGAAATAAATGACAATGATTCAAATGATACAGAGAACGACACAGGAAAAATTTTGATGAATAACAATTCAAACAATGCGACAGACGAACAAACAAAAAAGTGCAAAGGGAAAAGTATTCAGTCCCCAATCCGGAAATCAACCCGATTAAAAAAGAAACCAGCTCGTTTTGAAGATGAAAGTTTCACCGATCCAGGAGACAAAACTGTTTCGAGTGATGAAAATCGTTTTTACAAAGTTAAACGAATACTTGCTAGGAAAATTATGGACGGAACAATGAGTTATTTAGTTCATTTTATTGGAGAACCGGCTCAAAATGCCCGTTGGCTAAAGGAGTCCGATTTTGACAAGAAAACCCGTGATTTGATAAACCACCGACTACCTCCACAAATTCTATGAGTCGTTTTGTGTCCGTGAGGTTTACCTCATGATACACCGTTTTTTTAATGTTTTATTCCGTGTTTAATTTTATGGAATGCTCATATTGTACATATTAAACGAATTTTGTTGTAAAATTCAGGACAATTGCCAATTTGAACAATTTATACTTTAATGCTTGACGAGGATGTTTATTTCGAACCTTTTTGTCCTTGAGTTTTATCTCATGACAAGTTACCATGATGTTTACAGTGATGCTTTACTGGAACTTTTTGTCCGTGAGATTTATCTCATGACAATTTATTAATCTGTGTACAGCGATGCTTTTCTTGAACTTATTGTCCGTGAGATTTATCTCATGACAATGCCCTATGATGATGGTACAACGACTTTTTCTGGCGAACTTTTCATGTTTTTGTCCGTGAGATTTATCTCATGACAATCCGTTACTATGATGTCAGATGAAATTCAGTACAGAGCGGAGCCCAATTTCAATGTTATTCAATAAGAACTTTTTTTTTTTTTAAATATACGGACATTAGTTTGTTTGCATATATAATATACATGTACAGGGAAACTGCTTATTAACTGCTTAAGATTTTTTTTTTTTTTTTGCATGGTATAAAGACGGAAATCTGTAGTTAACGTCCTTTTGGAACTTTTATGAGGAGTGTATTATCTAGGATCTATGTTAGTGATATCGAGATAATTTCAAAATAACCCCGTGAATTGTATCTTTCTGATATGTTTTATCTGTTAGCAATTTTATATTTTTTATGAGAGTGTGTGCGTAAATGGGTTTGGTGCACCATGATTCTGTGAGAGATAGTTGATATATTTTTTGAAACTTGCAACTTATGAAATGTGATCATTATAGGACATTTTCACAATATTGTAAGAGTTAGGGCTCTGTTGAATTTATTACTCAATGATACATGTATCACGAAACAATTTCGGATCTGTAAAATATATTTAACTACTAACTTTCAAAGTTGAGATTTCGCAACGTCAGATAATTGTCATTTTCATGCTGTGTTTTGAGATGGTATATGAGTTGGTGCATATATATTGTAAAGCGAATTCAACCCTGAGAAAAATTTACATTTTCTTTTGTCGGGGATGTAATATATATAGGGGGTTGAATCCGCGTTTCCGGAAATACTGTTCAGTCCGTATACGATTTTGTTATATACATGTATGTAATCGTAATCACAGGTACTGTCTCTTTTTCGTTTTGGAAGCGCCATTAAAGGATGTAATTTTATGAGCTCCTAATATTTTGCCTCTCGTATCCCCACACAGGATTATTACATTGGATAAAAATTGAAACCTTGCCAACAAATTTTCGTTACAGAATTAAGTATACTAAGCACCTTTTTCACTTTTGGATATATCATAAAGCATGCAGGTATAAACTTTTCCCATAAATCCCACCAAATTCCCATCAACTACACTTTTTTTACGTTCATATAAATATAGATTCTACCACTGCATCGAGTGTAATACGATATTTATCCACTCGAGACAGTTAAATTTTCAAATTTAAAAAGCGAGGCTTGCCCGAGCGTTTTAAATATTAAAATTTAACTGTCGAGAGTGGATAAATATCGTATTACACGAGATTTGGTGGTGGAATCTGTTTCTCTAATGATTTTCAAACAATATGCAGGCAAACTTATTCCTTCTTTTCGAATGAGCTGCAAAAAGATGTGTTCTTTCTATGTGACGTCATCAGGCATGGTCGCCTTTTTTCATGCCGTCACAATAAGAAATTCAGAGGAAAGTAAGAAAATTCGACGTCATAATCGGATTTTAACCAATGATGAACTGAGATCAAACGAACCACACGTTGATTAAATTTTTTTATACAATGGGTGCAGAAAGGGATAAATTCACGAAGAATTAGAGAAATATAGATTCTACCACTGCATCGAGTGTGATACGATATTTATCCACTCGAGACAGTTAAATTTTCAAATTTAAAACGCGAGGCTTGCCCGAGCGTTTTAAATATTTAAAATTTAACTGTCGAGAGTGGATAAATATCGTATTACACGAGATTTGGTGGTGGAATCTGTTTCTCTAATGATTTTCAAACAATATGCAGGCAAAATTATTCCTTCTTTTCGAATGATCTGCAAAAAGATGTGTTCTTTCTATGTGACGTCATCAGGCATGGTCGCCTTTTTTCATGCCGTCACAATAAGAAATTCAGAGGAAAGTAAGAAAATTCGACGTCATAATCGGATTTTAACCAATGATGAACTGAGATCAAACGAACCACACGTTGATTAAATTTTTTTATACAATGGGTGCAGAAAGGGATAAATTCACGAAGAATTAGAGAAATAGTGATAACCATCCCCAAGACTATGTTATACACGCTCAGCTTACATAACTATATTTCCCCGATGAACCCGCTTTAAGTTCAAAAGGTATGGTTCCAAGCAGAATTCTGTTTTAAAAGCAAATATTTTTTTTTTTCTTTTACTTTACTGTGTTATTCAATTCATTGATTTATTAAGTATATTCAGCAAAATCCACACAGTAGTCAGACATTTCTTCTGGTATTCTTGTATCATAATGATTTGAATGATACATCGTTATTTTTAGTATCATGTGTATGGAAGCGTGCGAACACAAAAGTGATCCCGCTGCCTTTCATGCATTATTAAAATGAAACATCGTTTTATTTTTTAAATCTGTAAGCATGCGAAAAGAAAAGCTGCCCAACCCCTTTGAGGTAGTCATGGTAGTAGTGACTCTTCTGTTCAAGTCCGTTTAGTTTTGAGATACCCTCGAACAATTTTTATGTATTATGCTCTACAAACTTAATATATATAAATGACCTCAATTTAGGCATCATGAAAATAAATACTTACACACGTGTTCTGTGCACTGTAATCATTAATTTATATGTATTAGATACACATTGAGGGCGTTAGACCGAATGAGTGTATCTAGTTTACACAAAGATATTATTGTCAATGCAAAATGATAGTTAATAATTTAGGAGGGGGTCTTTCAGCGATTTGACCATATGTTATTGAAAAGCATGATAAATGCAGGGTATCAAATTTCATTTAACGACATCTTGGTGTAAATACATCGGATTCTGTATCAACAATAAATTATATATTCTAGTTTACACTTATAAAAAAGCCTAGCAGAAAATGAAATAATTTGTACGAATCAGAAAATACTTTTACCACAAAAAGTTATTTCTCTTTAATTCAGAGGATAGTTTCATAACATTAACACGTGTACATCTTTATTTGAATAGTAATCACGTTGGTTCTATGTATAAATATACACGATATACATGTATGCATACTTGAAATAGTCAAATAGTCAAGTGAATAAAAATAAATATTTACCTGACGCCTTAGCAAATGCCTCAAAATTTACAAATGAACTTCCATCTCCTTTCCATTTTCCAAGAAATTTAGACATTTTTTACTTCTTGAGAATATCTACAGCAGTTAAAGCGTAGTCAATCTATCCTACACTATTTCATGGTAAATATTGATATACACATGTATCAATATAGGAGTACAAACATAGTTATATATGATATACGCGTATCTGAGTCTCAAATTAAATGACTTGATAAATTAAAGTATTCAACATATGCTATTCTAATAATATTATGTTTTGAAAACATGATTAGCTATTTGTGTATATTTTTTACATTCATCTTTTTTTTATAGATTCGAATGTGACGAGAACTGATTCCATGATCGACCCATTGTAGACAGTTGATGTTGAGCGTTTTATCTATTACTGATAATTATAATCAAAACCTGAAATTGTTCTAGTAATTTTATATCACTAGTATCACTGCTACTCCGACGACATAGTCCACACAGCTACTCGACGACATAGTCCGCACAGTAATTAGTGCTTTCAATTCATCATGTTCACATGTGGAGCAGGATCTTATTACCCTTCCGGAGCACCTGAGATCACCCCCAGTTTTTTGTGGGGTTCGTGTTGCTCAGTCTTTGGTTTTCTATGTTGTATTGTGTACTGTTGTTTATTTGTTTGTCTTTTTCTTTTTTAGCCATGGCGTACGTTGTCAGTTAATTTTCGACTTATGAGTTTGAATGTCCCTTTGGTATCCTTCGCCGCTCTTTTCATACTTCATTTACTTCTGGGTCATGATTTAATTGCTATATCAGTTCGTTGTTGCTTTTTTTTTAATATGTGAAAGAGAGGAGGAAGATACCAAACAAATATTACTACTGATTCTGCACTGGTACCTACCTAGCTACATTGCATGCTAATATTCAGGTTACAGATGTTAAAGTAACTCTGAGTCTTAAGAGGCGAAAGATACCAAGGGGATATTTACAACTCATAAGTTGAAGACAAATTGGCAACACCTCTACGACTATTTTAGAATTTCATACATCTCTGTTCCTTGATCGTTTTGGTTTCTTTCTTGTCGCATTACCATTTATACAACATCTCCATATTTTATAAAAGTATAGACAACAACTGTCATCCAAGTGAAAGGATAAAAGTCGTAGAGGTGTTGCAATATTGACGCTCTACGTACTCTCACACTAAGGGATTCTGCGAGTCGTTTACCCATGAATATTTATTTTACATTCCTTGTGTACATTCTAGTATCGGTAACATGTTTATAAGTTGCAATATCAACTGAGAAAGCTAAACCTTATTCATCCGTTTCAGATCTTCGTAACGAGTAAGGCATTATGTAATTATAAGTATATTATAGAGTCTTCTCAAATAGAAGACAGAGGATAAGCGTCAGTATTTAACTGACCAAAAGGGGTTGAGCTCTTACATAAAATAATGTTATAAAAACGTTATGTTCTATAGTTATTCATATTTTGACCAATTAAAAATGCAAGAACTGGCTTAAAGTAACTGCGGGTATTCTTAGATCAAGAATTTGTGTCTTTTGTCTTTATGTGGTTCGTGCCAAACTGATGAGTCAAGTGGTTTTGTAGTATATTGTGCAGTACACCATTGTCCCAGGTAAGGGGAGGAATGAGCGCTCACAAACATGTGTAACCCCGCTATACTCTTTATACATTGTATGTCTGTCCCAAGTCAGGAGCCTGTAAATCAGTGCACATTTTTCGACAGACAGTTTTTTGTCAGTATGTGTGGTATAAAAATGCTACTAGATATCTTGGCAACGATACCTTTAATCAAAGATCTCCTGTATTGTTTATTGACATTTATTAAATCAAAAACAAGGATAATGATATCAAAGAAATATTGTCTTATTTGTACTAGTATACCTTAGCGATCATACAAGTACAAATTCGTACAGTTCTTATTTCCAGTTTTGTCTGATATACTGAATGTGACTTTGTGACGAGGGATGGAGGTGGTAGGGGATAATTATTTGGCCGATATTGATACGCAAGATGACAACTTTTAAAACATATTTACCGGAACAGGACCTGGTATAATTTTAATTAAGAAGAATAAGATTTGAGTAAGATACAAATATTCAAAGACAGGCACCATGGAAAAGAAGACCAAAGGCAGGAAAACAGCAGACTGGACAAAGATGCTCACATAAAAATGTCTGGTTAGCTGCATTCTGTAAAGAATTAAACAAAAAATAAGTGAGAAAAAAAAATAGACCAGAATGTGGAAACGACTGTGACACAGATATTCCGTAACGTCGACCTAAGACATGACTGTGTAACTCTTGCTCAATCTTTTTTGTCTTTCGTGGTGTTTTGATGCTTGTATTTGACTTTTGGCTTTTTCATTTTTCACAATGGTGGTGTTTGTCCTTTTTTACCTTTATTTCAATTGTAAATTTTAAATACTATATCAACTCACCAGGGTCATTTCGCATTGTGAGATATTACAACCATTTTGCTTCAATCGCGCGGCTTTGGTTAACCTTTCAAATTGTCTTTTGATTCACCAATTCAATTTGAACAAATTGTATAGGAATTATGTGAGGAAGTCTTAGCTCGTAAGTTCTATAAACGAACCTTTTTGGATCCGTTGGGATAAAAAAAACACTCCAGAGACAACATTTGATCATCATTTGTAAATTACAAGTCGATATTTTTTTAACTTGAAGTATGTTGGCCGGTTAAGGCCATTTCGCGTTTTCGCTTGTTTGCCTTTCATATTCTATAGGGCGAAAACGCGAAGTCGATTACGCAAAAACGCGAAATGGTTTCACTTCTAGCTTACGCGTTTTCGCGTTTTCGCCCTATAGAATATGGAAGGCGAAAACGCGAAATGGCCTTAACCAGCCACCATATTTATGGGATTAATTATTTGATATTCGTTTCAATTTGGTTCGTCAACATGCCACGTATTTTTTTTTTTTTTAACACTTTCGAAAATCATATTTCATTGCACTTTTCTGAAACTTCTTCCTCACTTTATTTTGTTCTGATACGATTTTATAATGATACATATTTATAATGCTAAATCCACCACGTATGAGGGAAACGAGAGGCGGTCTGGTGGTCTTTCCCTGGAAATATCTTAATGTGTACGTTTTTGTTTTCGTAAGGATTAGATCAAAAAAGCTTTACCATTTAATTTTACACCCAGGTATATTGAAGATGTTCTTTCCATTAACAATACAAACTTGTCTGATTTTGTCCCACTTACAGACACCACATATACAGCTTTCATAGTCTCGTTTTTAGACATATACCCCGAATTTGACTACAGCGGTCATCCAAATACCAGAGTCTATGACAAACGAGATGATTTTAATTTTTGAAATTATAAATTTCCCTCACCTTAGCAGCAATTTACCAACTTCATCTGCGTATGAAATATACATTTCTCAACTCATACGATATTCATGAGCTTGCAGCTGCTACTCAGAATTTGTAAAAAACGTCATTATCGTCTGAGCAAAAAATTAATGAGCCAGGATTTTGTGAAAGAACGTCTCGTCCTTTTTCTCATAAAGTTCATTGGAAAGTACTAAGACCTAATAGATAAATATTCAGTGTCTACGTCAGAAATAATACAGGATGGTCTTGAGTTATAGATTATAAGTGCAGACGCTGTGTAGAATTTTATCTACTTTACAGTTTTACCTTTATTTGTCTTTCAAAATTGTACTATTATGTTCAATTTGGTCGTATGCCTCTTGACGTGGTTCGCTATCCAGCTTTCAGGTTTTTAGCTTTTGACGTTCCTTATTCGGGTATAGGTCCAGAGATGCGATGAGGTTTTTATAGTGTTGTTTTCATTGTGTGTACCCTTGTATTTATATTTTACTTATTTCGTATTTTATCGGGAAAGTGTTTATGTCATTATGCTTTAATATACTGACTGTATGTAATAGTTATCCCATGAAGATGCGGTGTGTCAGTACTGACTCACCAAGTCCGAGTGGGATAACTACTTTACATCCCAGCTCTTCTAGACTATATAAAAAAAACCATTTACGCTTCATAACATCTAGTTCAGAATGCCATACAATAATTACAATATACTTTATATATAACTATATAGTATATACCCTTTATGAGCCACGGATACAATGTTTAAATATGTTAAATTAACAGTGTGTGTGTATCCAGTCGTCCTGGTGTAGAGGTATGAATAGTGGCTTCATATGCTTAAGGTCTTGAGGTCGATTTCCGGCACAGACAGGGGAAATTGAGTGGATTTTTTCTACATAAATTTTGAAAGTTAGTCTTTATTCCGCATACATATTTCTAAGTTTTGTTGTATGTTCGACATTCCCGTCAAAATGTTACAGAACAAAAGAAAGCATGCAGAACAAAGAAACTCAAGGTAGAGTGATCTGGTAGGGATGATCCGACTCAGATCACCCTTGTTAGAACAAAGGAGTTGGGATGTAACATCAACTACACAAACTTCTTTTGTTGACGTCTTTGTTTGATATAAGGATGTTCGCTACCCTGTTTCAAAATAACAAGCTTTTTAAAAGACTGTTCTAAAATGATAGTATATAAATAAAGGAACTAAAAACGCAGAAAAAAGGAAGGGTCCGTGTGCTTGTTTTCGAGATATAAGCCCTTGAAAATTTGGCGGGATATGATTCTCTCTAGATTTTTCATACTTTTAACCTTGGCCGCTTTTTTGTTTCAAAAACTATGATAAAAATAACAAGAATTTTATAAGATTTTAAAATATGGCTTTTTAAACTATATATAATAAAATTATGAAAAGAAAAGTAGGGGTTAGCGGGCAAAATTTTTTAATGGCAATACATGGATAAAACCAGAGGATTCCGAAAATCTGGCAAAATTTCAAAAACAAGAGGAGCAAACATCCTTTAATTGTGAGTGTGTTTGAACGTTTAATAAGTTGTGGGGGCTGTTGGATCCCAATAATGGCCACGGTAACCAATTATGTCTGTTTGGGTTGCTCGCCCGATTTAGCAATATTACGGAACATTTCACAACTGTCATACAAGTGGGCGTTTCGGCTAGCTAGAAAACCACTGCAGTTTTAAGTCACCATTTTCTTAGGAAAATACCTTCAAATTATTTTTTAAAAGTAACCGTGAAATTAAGCCTGTATTTTATTATTAAAAATTGAGAATGGAAATGGGGAATATGTCAAAGAGACAACAACCCGACCAAAGAGCAGACAACAGCCGAAGGCCACCAATGGGTCTCCAACACAGCGAGAAAATCCTGCACCCGGAGGTGGTCCTCAGCTGGCCCCTAAATAAAATTGTGTACTAGTTCAGTGAAAATGGACGTCACACTAAACTCCAAAACATATAAATGAACTAAAATTAAAAAAACATACAAGACTAACAAAGGCCAGAGGCTCCTGACTTGGGACAGGCACAAAATGCGGCAGGGTTAAACATGTTTTGTGAGATCCAACCCTCCCCCTATACCTCTAGCCAATGTAGAATAAAGAAACATATAGCGATACGCACAATAAAACTCAGTTCAAAAGAAGTCCGAGTCCGATGTCAGAATAGGTAACAAAAGAAACTAAGCAAAATTACAATGATACATACATTAACAAAGGACTACTAGAAGTTACTGACATGCCAGCTATTGTCTGATCGAATATATCATGCAAGAATAAGAATGAACTGTAGCGGACTCAACAAACACCTCTATGACAGAAACTTGATACAGTCCCCAAAGTGTGTTTCTTGAGACACAGAAACAAAGGAACACTATTTATTGGAATGCAAAATATTCAATGTACCTCTTCAAAGACACATACACAACCTACAATTTCCTATCAGAATTTCCACTAATGTCTTACTTTTTGGCTCCGATAGACTAATAGTAGATCAAAATATTCAAAGCTGTGCAAAACGTTATTATGAGTAGCAATCTATTTACATCCACAATCTAATAATTCTATTTATTCACTCCTCCCCTATATCAAGAAATGTTATCCCTTTCTTTAATAACACTCTCATTTTTCTAAACACCTTTCACCCCCTTCCTTTGCTATTTTTTTTATATATGTAGCAACTTATAATGAAATTTCTTTTATTATTGTATTCATTCACTGTATTTTGTTTCGTACATATTCGTTTGCTACTCAGCATGTAAACATAGCTTCGTAATTTTATTTTTGAATTTAGGGAGACGCATTTATATAAGAGCACTGCTCTTGTTTCCTAATCCCAATTAATGAATAACTTGTATATTTCGTATTTATTTCTTTACTCTTGTAGCTATACATAACGATTTCTTTAATAAAATATGTTTACACTAAGCCACAGAAAGTAACCAACCAAGGAATTATATGATCAGTATGTACAAATATCAAGTATCATACATGAATCAAGCATATTATCAAGTTTAATATCGGATAGAATAATAAAATTCTCCATTGCTACGTAAAGTGCTTGATTCATTCTTCGAGGACGCTTATATTTATTTAGTTTTGGTGCCTTTATGTCAAAAATAGACATTTGTTATGTTTTCTCTGAAGAAAATCACATGATTTTGAAGCTGGGAATCTTTGGTAAATACAACATTGTATAGTGCTGAGATGTCAAGTACTAATTCGATGTTTGTGGAGGGTTGTACGCCTCATAGTCCTTTGTATTTGGTGAATTCATGTATTTGTTGTTTACATTTTCTCGAGTTTCTTTTTTTTTTTTTTTTTCTCTTTAAATTTAAATCTGAAATTCTTACTTAATTGAATGGGTATGTGCATTAGTTATGTTAATATATAATGTGTGAATCTATCTTTTAAGTCATACGTCCATATTTTAACTTAAACTTGACTTCATCTAATCTGTCACGTAACTTCTCATATAAGGTACATGTGTACATATACTTACTATAATCTTCTCAAGGACATGAAGGTACAAATTTTAATGTTTCCAAGGACGTGAGTCATACACATACAGCTGCATATCAAGTTCAGCATAGTAAAACGTGTGTTAACAAGACATAAAGATTTTAAGTACACGCAGGTAAAAATGACCTCACCTTGTTAAACATCTAAAATTTAAAAAAAGGCATTTAAAGCTGAATCAAAACTTTTCATTTTACATTTTATTGTCAATTGTCTTTAACTTTAGTTTGCTAATTTAACTGCTTAACACGATTTGTGATGATTATTTTCAAGCAAATTAATTATTCATTGCTAACAGCAATCTGGTGTTGTTTTTTACGATTTTTTATACCATATTTTTCAAGCATTTGAAAGAAGCTTGTTTTAAAGTCTGAGTCAGGATTGTTTTAGATATTACATGGCCATTGCTCATAAATGCGGAGATCAAATTTCTACAGTTAAGTTCGTTGCTTTTAAGACTGTCTTTTGCATGCAAAGTTAAACTAAGCTGACTTAATGTGGAAATAGTTATACTGGTCGCATTTAAATTAATGGAAAGCGTCTTAGCGAAGAAACAAAATGTAACTTCAAGGTTTTCTATTCAGTTGCAGCTTTTTTTATTTACAGAAACATGTACGTGTTTTCATTAATATTAAATCGACCACAATCACTTGTCTGAAGTATTAAATTACAATCGATGAAAATGGCACATTATCAAATTATGCAAGTGAAAATTTATTGAACATTGTTTTATTTTGCAGACCGTATCGTACTTATTGACTGTCTGGGCAAATAGTATAATGATTCGAAAACAGTAGCCAAGGTTGATTGATAGATTGATTGATTGAAAACTGTTTGTTTTACGTCGTCTCAGCAAAAAAGGCTGTATCGCGGTAAGCCAAGGTCGAAGACATAGTGATAGGCTTGAAGGCACTTAATTTGTCTCAAATCGAGGCTACAATTTCGATTGGTCAAATGCTCAAGATAATTTTCGTAAATGTTATACTGACTGTCGTGTTTCAACAAACCAGTATAAAATGACTTCAATATATCAATTATTTGAACGATAGCATTAAATCGAAGAACTTTTTTTAAATATCCTAAAATGCTTCACGCGACAATCTTTTTCCAAACAGACGACAGTGGTTAAATTTTACTTTGTATCTACTTAAGTTTTTCTTTCATAAGGGGATTTGAATATTACACTTACATATATACGTTACGTAGCTCGCCAACTCACGGGAACATACTATTGACTATTAAATTAATTTAGTGGAGTAATTAAGTCGCACAATAACTGGATAGTCGTTGTATATTTTATATTTTGCGTAAGCTCACTTTTAAATGAATTATGACCGCCGATACTTTTGTAACGATGAAATACTGAATTAATTTAATTGAATAAATTTATAAATAATAAAGCCTTCTGAACACGAGTGTATGAACTAAAAGTGTGCTATTTTAAATTAGAATCGGTAACCTTGAATATTTGAAACAGATCATTACCAATTGCAATTATAGAATTTAGTCCATCCAAAACGATCTTTATTTACATATTCAGAAATTAATGTTCTCATCAAAATATTTTAAATCTCACAACGCATAAAATACTTCAGCTATTTGAAAAAAAAATTGACAAAAATTTAAGGATCTTCTTGAATGGAATCGAAAAATTACGATCAAATATTCTTTTCAGGTGTGAAAACATCAACAAATTTATAGATAATCGGAATGTCCCTATTAAAATAGTCTTCGTCTCACAACGTATAATACTTTAGCTATTTGACCAACGATGTTTAAAAAAAAAGACAGAACCAATTTGATGTCATCTTTCCCTATTTTTGTATATAATTATAAGTCTGTTTTAACTGGCAAGAATACCCCTCAAGCGGACAAGCAGTTTATTCTTTAAATTTCTGTTATTGAATACCAAGAAAGAAAATAAATCCCGAAATTAATTTGAAACTTTGATACTCAATAGTTTTCCTGGAACAAAAATCACATCCCTTGGGGATAATCAGTTTACGTCCAGTGACATATATATAACATACATGTCGGAACAGGAAATTTGGCATAAAACACTTTCAGAACCATGTTCACATTATTATCCATTATACCCAACAATTGTGATGATGACGAATTTCTTCCTTTGTTCCGAGAACAATATAATTGAAATAAAAATCTGTGATTTTACTATGTCCATAACTTCGATGAACCAAAGCAAGTTAGATATCGACCTGTATTTAAATCAAATTGGTTCTCTTCTTCTTCTATTAGTTATGTTAATATATAATGTGTGAATCTATCTTTTAAGTCATACGTCCATATTTTAACTTAAACTTGACTTCATCTAATCTGTCACGTAACTTCTCATATAAGGTGCATGTGTACATATACTTACTATAATCTTCTCAAGGACATGAAGGTACAAATTTTAATGTTTCCAAGGACGTGAGTCATACACATACAGCTGCATATCAAGTTCAGCATAGTAAAACGTGTGTTAACAAGACATAAAGATTTTAAGTACACGCAGGTAAAAATGACCTCACCTTGTTAAACATCTAAAATTTAAAAAAAGGCATTTAAAGCTGAATCAAAAATTTTCATTTTACATTTTATTGTCAATCGTCTTTAACTTTAGTTTGCTAATTTAACTGCTTAACACGATTTGTGATGATTATTTTCAAGCAAATTAATTATTCATTGCTAACAGCAATCTGGTGTTGTTTTTTACGATTTTTTATACCATATTTTTCAAGCATTTGAAAGAAGCTTGTTTTAAAGTCTGAGCCAGGATTGTTTTAGATATTACATGGCCATTGCTCATAAATGCGGAGATCAAATTTCTACAGTTAAGTTTCGTTGCTTTTAAGACTGTCTTTTGCATGTAAAGTTAAACTAAGCTGACTTAATGTGGAAATAGTTATACTGGTCGCATTTAAATTAATGGAAAGCGTCTTAGCGAAGAAACAAAATGTAACTTCAAGGTTTTCTATTCAGTTGCAGCTTTTTTTATTTACAGAAACATGTACGTGTTTTCATTAATATTAAATCGACCACAATCACTTGTCGTCTGAAGTATTAAATTACAATCGATGAAAATAGCACATTATCAAATTATGCAAGTGAAAATTTATTGAACATTGTTTTATTTTGCAGACCGTATCGTACTTATTGACTGTCTGGGCAAATAGTATAATGATTGTTAATGTCATGTCCCCTGGTAACGTCGACTATTTATAGAATGTTGAAGCGTTTAGCAATGACTATTCGAAAACAGTAGCCAAGGTTGATTGATAGATTGATTGATTGAAAACTGTTTGTTTTACGTCGTCTCAGCAAAAAAGGCTGTATCGCGGTAAGCCAAGGTCGAAGACATAGTGATAGGCTTGAAGGCACTTAATTTGTCTCAAATCGAGGCTACAATTTCGATTGGTCAAATGCTCAAGATAATTTTCGTAAATGTTATACTGACTGTCGTGTTTCAACAAACCAGTATAAAATGACTTCAATATATCAATTATTTGAACGATAGCATTAAATCGAAGAACTTTTTTTAAATATCCTAAAATGCTTCACGCGACAATCTTTTTCCAAACAGACGACAGTGGTTAAATTTTACTTTGTATCTACTTAAGTTTTTCTTTCATAAGGGATTTGAATATTACACTTACATATATACGTTACGTAGTTCGCCAACCCACGGAACATACTATTGACTATTAAAGGAAAATTCGCGATTTTCACTTATCATCTTATTATGTTCATAATACCATAAAAACATATTCACCAAGTTTTATTTTGATATTAAAAGTAATAAAGAAGAAAATTGGGAATTATTAATTTTATTTATCCAAACTTCCTGACTTATGTGACGTAGTTTAAGTCTTTTTGCATGCCGGGAGTGAAATTAATCTCATTTAAGTCTTGTTCGTTAACCATCTAATAACGCGATTTAAAGCGCATCGACGACTTTCGGTGTAGCTATTAACCAACTAAAAATAGGTGATAGCCATGCAACTTTTAAAATTAGATTGTAGGATTTATGTTTTAACGATTTTTGATACGAATTTTAGTAAAAAGTAAATCATACAATAAAACATTTTATGATTTTTTCCCGACAAATACTTTAAACAAACATAGGAAAATGACATGATCGATAGTGTATTAAAAATACTTGTTTGTATTGACCTTTTTGCTTCAGTCCAGCAAATATTACTTGTACTGTGGAAATAGAATGTGTATTGTTATGTGACATTTAGTGAATGTTGAATTCGTGGTTAAACTCAAGGTAATTAAAAGATTAGCATTCTGTAATTGTAATCTTTTGATCTTCATTCAGTGAATTGTAGCCGTCGCGGTTTACCGTTCCAGGTGTGAACAACATTTCGTATAAATGATAAACGGGAGTGCTGGTTTTAGACACAGAAAATATAAAAAAAAAAGAATTAAAATTAATTTAGTGGAGTAATTAAGTCGCACAATAACTGGATAGTCGTTGTATATTTTTATATTTTGCGTAAGCTCACTTTTAAATGAATTATGACCGCCGATACTTTTGTAACGATGAAATACTGAATTAATTTAATTGAATAAATTTATAAATAATAAAGCCTTCTGAACACGAGTGTATGAACTAAAAGTGTGCTATTTTAAATTAGAATCGGTAACCTTGAATATTTGAAACAGATCATTACCAATTGCAATTATAGAATTTAGTCCATCCAAAACGATCTTTATTTACATATTCAGAAATTAATGTTCTCATCAAAATATTTTAAATCTCACAACGCATAAATACTTCAGCTATTTGAAAAAAATTGACAAAAATTTAAGGATCTTCTTGAATGGAATCGAAAATTACGATCAAATATTCTTTTCAGGTGTGAAAACATCAACAAAATTTATAGATAATCGGAATGTCCCTATTAAAATAGTCTTCGTCTCACAACGTATAATACTTTAGCTATTTGACCAACGATGTTTAAAAAAAGACAGAACCAATTTGATGTCATCTTTCCCTATTTTGTATATAATTATAAGTCTGTTTTAACTGGCAAGAATACCCTCAAGCGGACAAGCAGTTTATTCTTTAAATTTCTGTTATTGAATACCAAGAAAGAAAATAAATCCTGAAATTAATTTGAAACTTTGATACTCAATAGTTTTCCTGAACAAAATCACATCCCTTGGGGATAATCAGTTTACGTCCAGTGACATATATATAACATACATGTCGGAACAGGAAATTTGGCATAAAACACTTTCAGAACCATGTTCACATTATTATCCATTATACCCAACAATTGTGATGATGACGAATTTCTTCCTTTGTTCCGAGAACAATATAATTGAAATAAAAATCTGTGATTTTACTATGTCCATAACTTCGATGAACCAAAGCAAGTTAGATATCGACCTGTATTTAAATCAAATTGGTTCTCTTCTTCTTCTTCTTTTACAATAGTCCATCGACATCCGATGATTACATACTGTTGGCATACGTGGACTAGTCTATTTACAAAACTTTTACCCCAATTTAAACAAAATGTATGTTTCTTTCTTATGTTCAATGTATACATGTATATTTTAAATTGCGACTATCTATAGTTCCGTAACTTTCTATCCAGGTGTATAAACGAATGATCGACAAGTGTGTACATTTTGTTAAATCAATACTTCTTGTATGTTTCAAACTGTCCTTCACTATAGACAACAAGTATATACTTACATTTTCCCAAATTTACCCGTGGAAAAATATGTAAATAGATTTTTATTTTATCATTTTTATTTTTTTTTTTTTTTTTTGAATTATTAAGATTTTTTGTAAATAATATTCTTTACACCAGAAATGTTATTTATAAGCAAGCGTATGAGTTAAGTAATGACTAGTATATCACTATCGGACACGCAAGACAGAGATGTATATTATACACCTGATAGTTCAAAATAGAAAGTTACAAGTTATCGGCCGTGTACACTGATCAATACCCTCAGAAGTGAAACGATACATGGACTTGCAAGCCCAACAGGAAATCGCTTGAATACCTAGACGTGTCACCTCACAATACCTTTGGGAGTAATACCTTTAGCCATGCTGGTGATCAGATAAGGAAGGTCCAAATTTATTTCAATAAGTTTATTGCATAATAGAACTATGAACAAATTAGATTTTCGAAAATAATTTTCACGGAACACTTATTCATGATCATTAATGAATTTGAACTTTGACTTTTTAACTAATTTCCATATAAACAGTTTAAAAACGACAGACCATGGTTATTTAAAAAATAATAACATTTTCTGTATCAAGTTAGTAAGTCGGATAAAACAACCGTACGATTGAAAAGATACCGACACGCAATTACGACTACATTAGGTTACTGTAGTTTTGGTCCTTTGTGGTTTATAGACCTATCGTGGTTTCTAAACGGAGAAGATATCAAAATGGCGGCACGCAGAGAATTGATACTCTAAATTTAAAATCGATGGTGATCTCTTATCTAGCAGAATAAAACGTTAATACTTATGAATTTGAGCTTTTTTACACAGAATGGACATAATATCAATTTTTGATTTTTTGCGAAGTTTCCTTTAACAACAGCTGTACTGGCTAAAAGGCAACGGTAAATGTAAAATTGATTTCCGCAAATACGACGTATCACCTTTTTACACGTGGCATGAGCCACGCGACTGGTTGCACTCGTGTAGCAGGAACTGCTTGCTCTTGTACTCTATCTTCGGTACGGTAAACAAAAAATATTTTGGCAATTTGTGGACGATTTTGGAATAGGTCATTTACATTTACCGACGGTTAATGAATTTGGTAATGTGTAAAATCAGACAAAACATATTTACCAATCCATTTTAGTACATTTATGACACTTTTTAATGACATTGAGTAATCAGATTTTAACATGAGTGGTATATCACGTTTTATAAATCTCTTGACAAAATTATGCCAACCATTACAGTTTTTGTTAAACAAATGATCCTTTATGTACGTATTAAAACCCTTAACAAGTGCAGTAAATAGGTTTTGATATACCAAAAAATCATCTGTATACAATTTTAGTTTTATTAAACCGGTTTCAGTAATGCAGTTTTTTTTTCTGATGAATAAAACTATCGCTTTCGTAAATCTTTGCAATATAAATAGATAGATATATCAAATGAATGTAAAAATTCTTCATGGTGGTTCATGAGTCATTATACATGTAGAACCTTTATCATGATCAATAAATTGATTTACCATTGAAACGATTTTCATTATGACAGATCAACGTATGACATTAAAAAGAGTTCCGAAGTGATGTTTAGTTAACTTCTTGTGACGGAATGAATATTTCTCAATTGGTTTGATATCCGCGTGTTTGCAGCGAGACTGATTTCAATGCGCATACTATTTTCATTACTTTAAAAACTTTTCTAGTATGGATATACATAACCTATGTATGGTTCCACGTGTTTACGTTGTACATATATTTAATAACGGCTATATTGTTTATAATATTAATATCTTACGAATTGTCCTTCAAATATCCTTGACAGAATAGACTTATTAATGAAGGTTATAACAATACAGTTATTGTTCAGTCACTGTGTCTGATATTTTCGGGGGATACAATACTTAAATGATTCTTTTCTGCATAATTTATTCTGGTATTGTATGAAGGTAATTTTATTCTGGTATTGCATGAAGGTCATTTTATTCTGGTATTGCAAGAAGGTCATTTTATTCTGGTATTGCATGAAGGTCATTTTATTCTGGTATTGGACGAAGGTCATTTTATTCTGGTTTTGCATGAAGGTCATTTTATTCTGGTATTGCATAACTATGGCTTCTTCTACTGTTATGGCGTTGCTGTATGAAATCTTATTGGAAGCACAGCAACTAATTGTAAATGTATTACGGTCTCATTCCTAAAAGATGAAAATGACGCTTAATAAATTTCGTGCCTATGAAGCGCTTTTCTTGAATTACATTCATCAGGAATGCTCAAACCTAATTATTTAAAATCCAGGGATGTATAAATACGAAGAAACATTAGAAGCTATATGACTAAAAGGCACATATTTTTTTTTTTTTAAATAAAAAGAATAATCAAATTCATAATACATAGTAATACCGCAGATCAAATTTATTTAGTCTTTCTTTTATAATTTTATTTATTTTCCCCTTTTATGTTTGCAAAATCTATTTATAGTACAACAACTTATTAACTTAATGTCAAAACGAAACACTTAAATAGCTGTCTTATAACATTTCCTGGTCTATCATCCTTTAGGATACTTTGATTAATGACATTGTCATTGATGTTCCATCTTCCAGCTGAATTGTCTGGAAAGCAATTATCAAAATATTCAGTGATTATGTAGAAAACGATAATTGTTTACTTAAAAATACAGTCAAATGAAAACGATGTCGAGCTTAAAATTATATTTCTACGAAAACCAACTGTTGGTATAATTTTTCATTTCAAACTTGACATTTCTCACTCCAAATGGACATTTCTCATTTCCAAATTGACATTTCTTAATCATGTTAGTTCCAACTTGACATTTCTCTATTTCAAGTTGAAATTTCTCCGTTCTATTTTTACATTTATCTCAAGTTAGAATTTAGAAAGATCAAATGGAAATGCCAAAAAGCCATACCGATGGAGAGTATATAAACAAAAAGGGCCTAAACAGTACAGACAATACAATCTATGGTAAACAGTGACTCAAGAAATTGCCACACTAATTTAAGAAAAATGATATAATAATTTTATGAACTAGTAATTAACAGGTAATGTTAACATTAAAAATATGCATTCCACTGTCGAAACAATGACATATAAAACGGTTGTTATCCCTCGGGTCTGATACACTCCAAACAACGGTACCGATACAGTGTTAGAAAAAAGGTAGGATAACCAATAAAATCTCCTATGTTTAAAAGTCTCTTTTTGTATTATTATTTAAATCATTTCTTTACTAATTTATTTTTGTTTCAGCGTTATTTGTGACGCATCATATCCTATGAAACCAAAATACTTTACCTCGAGCATGTTCTTGCCTTTAACTTCCCGTGTTACTCTCAATTTCTTCCAACCCGTAAGTTCACCCTCTTCCACTTCTGTCATTTTTGTATCAGATTCGATGGTGATAGTATACTTGAAATCAATAAAAAGGCAAAAGATTTTTCTACTAACAGCTAACGAAACTTATTTTAAACAAGAATATGTGCCCATTAAACAATATGCCCCGCTCACACTGTACATTTAACTGTTTTAGTGAACCATGTTGTTAACCGTGCCCGGAAATTTAGAAATGATCCTTGTAAACTTATCGCTCCTTTAAATAAACTTATTCTAAAAGGTTACCAATTCAACACTGTAATAAGATCATTGAATATTGTTTTTATTGGTATAAATATTGATTTTGTTATCTGTAAATTAAAAGCAAACTAAATATTAATAGTATGTTTTATACATATACACATTCATGGATCATCTACAATCTGTCGATACCTGTATCTTGGCATTGCACAAGGTCATGTTTTCTCTGACTGTTTATGACGTCTTTACACTAAATCCATTGGATGTTGGATGTGTACGGATTGATAATTTAGTCTTAGATGCATGATTTTTTATTAGTTGTTAGTGGCTTTGAACTAGCTGTCAGATAACTGCGAGTACTCTAAGATCTGTTCCTAGTGTCTTTTGTTGTTTGGATGTACAAGTACCCTGCCACGTCCACTTGTATTTTGTCCATCTGATGAGTTAAGCCTTTTCAACTGATTTTTATAGTTCGTTCTTATGTTGTACTGTTATATCACTGTCCCAGGTTAGGGGAGGTTGGGATCCCGCTAACATGTTTAACTCCGCCACATTATGTATGTATGTGCCTGTCCCAAGTCAGGAGCCTGTAGTTCAGTGGTTGTCGTTTGTTTATGTGTCACATATTTGTTTTTCGTTCATTTTTGTACATACATAAGGCCGTTAGTTTTCTCGTTTGAATTGTTTTACATTGTCATTTCGGGGCCTTTTATAGCTGACTATGCGGTATGGGCTTTGCTCATTGTTGAAGGCCGTACGGTGACCTATAGTTGTTAATTTCTGTGTCATTTTGGTCTCTTGTGGACAGTTGTCTCATTGGTAATCATACCACATCTTCTTTTTTACATTATACTGGATCAAAACTCTAGTTTGGCATATCATGTAAAGAATTCATATCATAATGAACGCGAGTACTCAGTTTCAAGTCTATATGATGAACTATCTAAAAAAAAAAGTTTGAAAAACAATACAAACAGACCGGAAATATAATGCCGTCCACCCATGCTATGGTAGGCATGAAATGAAATGACGGTAACATGTATATAAGGACTGGTCTTTCACTACGACATTTTATTATTCATTTGTTTAAAAAAATATTGGTTTTATGAATAATTATAGGGGAAATCAATATGGTGCCAAATACAGCAAAAATGAAAATGATATGTAAGCTTTAAAAAAAAAAGCAATTCTCATTGCAAAACATATGACTTGTTACAAAATCAAAGACATGACGTTACCTTTACTCCCTTTCCAAACATATCAGTTGATGTCACTTCCTCTCCAGACTTGAATTTGTATGTTTTATCTGGGCCAGCTGTGCTTTTAATATCACAACTCCACATGTCGCCTTCTTTTTTGAATTCTACCTCAAATTTAGCATTTCTGAACTGCTCAACATATTCACTAGGTATGCCTTAAGTAGATTAAGAAAATATCAAACTCATATTAGAACTACCATGATTTAATTAAATATGATACAGAGGAAGATGAGTGAGTAACCTAGCAAGTGAACATGGACATCTATATATAGATTGAACGGTAAGTTTTGCATAAATCTAAACTTTAGCAGCATAGCTAAATTTATCAAAAACTCGCTAAGCCTTCAAAAGAGTTTTTATAAAGATATGAAAAAGTCTTTAGACTAAGCATCTATTGCATTAAATAAATTTTGCATAATGTCGTTTAAAGAAAAATGTATTTAAAACATTCAATTCGATAATAAACATGTTTTTTATGATGGTATGATACTAAACCCCTTACGGGAGGGATTGTACTTGATTTTCATATGATGAAGACATAATCTTTCACTCAGTTTAATTGAGGTCTGGAGCTGGCATGTCAGTAACTGCTAGTAGTCCTTTGTTCATTTATGTACCATTGTCATTTTGCTTAGTTTCTTTTGTTACATATTCTGACATCGGACTCGGACTTCTTTTGAACTGAGTTTTACTGTTGCGTATTGCTATGTTTTTCTTTATTCTACATTGGCTAGAGGTATAGGAGGAGGGTTGAGATCTCACAAAACATGTTTAACCCTGCCGCATTTTTGCGCCTGTCCCTAGTCAGGAGCCTCTGGCCTTTGTTAGTCTTAGTTGTATGTTTTTTTAATTTTAGTTCATTTATATGTTTTGGAGTTAAGTGTGACGTCCATTTTCACTGAACTAGTACACAATTTTATTTAGGGGCCAGCTGAGGACCACCTCCGGGTGCGGGATTTTCTCGCTGCGTTGAAGACACATTGGTGGCCTTCGGTTATTGTCTGCTCTTTGGTCGGGTTTATTGTCTCTTTGACATATTCCCCATTTCCATTCTCAATTTTATGTCCCTTAAATGCTTGTGTTTTGACCAGTTAAAATAATGATAACACGTAATTATATATTCAGATGTTTTAACAATAATAAAAGAACAGAGTTCCGATGTCCCCCGCGTAGCACATATTTTATCTATCCAAGGTACAAGGGCAATAAGTAAGTAAAACACTTTTTTTTGTAGCGCTAAGAAGGCCATTTTTCATAAATTTAATATTTCCAAGAGGCATAACTCTTTTAAAAAAAAGTCGATCGGCCACCATTATAGAACTTTTTCGAGATATTGCTGATATTAACCTATAGTTTAAGTTTTATAAAAATCTGGCAAGAATTGTACCCTTGAGAGCTCTGACGAGGCCATTTTCCATAAATTTAATATTTCCAAAGGACATAACTCTTAAAAAAAGTCGATCGTCCACCATTATAAAAGAAGTCCGAGATATTGCTGATATTAACCTATAGTATAAGTTTTATAAAGATCTGGCAAGAATTGTACCCGTGAGAGTTCAAACGAGGCCATTTTCTATAAATTTAATATTTCCAAGGGACATAACTATTTTTAGAAAAGTCGATCGTCCAATATCATAAAACTTGTCCGAGATATTGCTGATATTAACCTGTTGTATAAGTTTTATAAAAATCTGGCAAGAGTTGTACCTGTGAGAGCGCTAACGAGGCCATTTTCCATTAATTTAATATTTCCAAGGTGCATAATCCCTTAAGAAAAAATCGATCGGCCACCATTATAGAACTTGTCCGAGATATTGCTGATATTAACCTATAGTATAAGTTTTATAAAAATCTGGCAAGAATTGTACCCGTGAGAGCGCTAACGAGGCCATTTTCCATTAATTTAATATTTCCAAGGGATATAACTTTTTAAAAAAGTTGATCATCCACCATTATATAACTTGTCTGAGATATGCTGATATTAACTTATAGTATAAGTTTTATACAAATCTTGCAAGAATTGTAATATTTCCAAGGGGCATAACTCTTTTGAAACTAGATGTGTCGGAACGACACGAATGTCTCGTCTCAAAAAGTTGAAAAATCTGCAATTTCAACAACACATGTGGACACAAACATGCATAAAGGATCGAGCTCTCAAGACCAAAACTAGTTTGATGAAAAATGACCTTGATCAATGAGTAGTTAAATTTCAAACTATCAGCAAACAGGAAGTGGATGTACTGCAGATCTAACAAGATGTGTTGAAACAACATGAAAATCAGCATAGCGGAACGAAACATAAACTTGAACTGTAACTCATCATGGTACACTCATTGTCATTTGCTTAGTTTCATTTGTTACTTGTTCTGACATCGGACTCGGACTTCTTTTAAACTAATTTTACTGCGCGTATTGCTGTTTGTTTGTTAATTCTACATTGGATAGAGGTATAGGGTTTGAGATCTCACAAAATATGATAAATCCCGCCGCATTTTTGCGCCTGTCCCAAGTCAGGAGCCTCTGGCCTTTGTAAGTCTTGTAAGTTTTTTTCAATTTTAGTTCATTTATATGTCTTAGAGTTTAGTGTGACGTCCATTTTCACTGAACTAGTACACATTTTTGTTTAGGGGCCAGCTGAATCCCGCACCCGGGTACCGGATTTTCTCGCTGTGTTGAAGACCCATTGGTTGACTTCGGCTGTTTTCTGCTCTTTGGTCGGGTTGTTGTCTCTTTGACACATTCCCCATTTCCATTCTGAATTTTATCACATATCAAAAATCAGCGCAATATTTGAAGTCGTTTAGAAAAAAATCCGTATAACTGTGATTTTCAACAATTTATCAAAGTCCAAAACCCGTAATTTCAGCAAAAATCAGCAGAGCGGAACGAAACTTAAACTCGATCTGTAACTCATCATGGTTAACTCACATACCAAAAATAAGCCCAATTTCTGAAGGCGTTTAGAAAAGAAGTTCGGATAACTGTGATTTTCAACAATTTATCAAAGTCCAAAGACCCTAATTTCGGCAAAAATTAGTAGAGCTGAAAAAAACTAAAACTTGATCTGTAACTCATCATGGTAGACTCACATACCAAAAATCGGCCAAATATCTGAAGGCGCTTAGAAAAAAAAATCTGTATAACTGTGATTTTCAACAATTTATCAAAGTCCAAAGCCCGTAATGTCGACAAAAATTAGCAGAGCGGAACGAAACTTAAACTTGATCTGTAACTCATCATGGTTAATTCACATACCAAAAAACCAGCCCAATATCTGAAGGCGTTTAGAAAAAAAAAGTCCGTATAACTGTGATTTTCAACAATTTATCTAAGTCTAAAGCCCGTAACTTCGGCAAAAATTAGCAGAGCGGAACGAAACTCAATCTTGATCTGTAACTCATCATGGTTAACTCACATACCAAAATATCAGACCAATTCCTGAAGGCGTTTAGAAAAAAAGTCCGTATAACTGTTTGTTGCGGAATGACGGAATGACGGAATGACGAACAAGGGTAAAACTATATGGCCCCGACAACTTTATTGCGGGGCCATAAAAAGTCGATCGGTCACCATTATAAAACTTGACCGAGATATTGCTGATATTAACCTATTATAGTATAAGTTTTATAAAAATCTTGCATGAATTGTACCTTTGAGAGCGCTAACAAGACCGGACGGACGGACGGACACAACATGTACAACTAGTTACCCAAGTCGTTCAGACTAGATAGAACTGATTAATTATATACATGTGTAATATCATAATCGGTATAGTTACTCACAGGATATCTTAACGAATCAGTTATTGTCACAAGGTCACCGCAAATACGATTTAGACTACTATCTATGTTTTTTATCCCTAAGTAACTATTCATCACAGATATCAACACTTCTGCTTTGAACCATATCCTGATGAAGGTAAATATGCCAGTGGCGGATCCAGAATTTTTCATAAAGGGGGAAGGGGAGGGGGGCTGAATGACCTAAGGGGGGGGCCGCTCCAGTCATGCTTCAGTGATTCCCTATATAATCAACCAAATTTTTCCCAGGGCCCCCACCCCCCTGGATCCGCCTATGAATGCGTTTCAGACGCCTCAAATCTATAAAGTGTTATTAGAGGGTTTCCGATTTGGGGCTAGGATGAAAAATTTTGTCCTGCTTTTTTTTTAAGTTGTAATCTCTGTCCTGCCTTTTTATTTTTTACTCTATTCGGTCCTGCCTTTTTTTTTACTATTTAATCCTGAATTTGTTTTACTTCTTCAACGGAAAATGTTCGGAATAATGCAATTTTAACTGTGTCAAATAAACAAAATAACGAAGCAATAAGATTCATATTTCAGTTAGGTGCGTATCATATTTATTGTACTCATATTTCACAATTAATGTACTTTTTTATTTTTTATGATCGAGTACGGGGAAAAACCGTTGCAACCATACTAAATATAGTTTTTGGTACCAATTAAACCTGTTTTATATAGATTCTTACATTGGTATTATCGGATTTATCCAATCGAGATTGTTAAAGTATTGAATTTTAAAATCAAGATTTAATAAATCCGATAATCTAAGACTAACTTTGTAAGAGTCTGTTTCTCTAATGATTATCAAATAAATTTTCATTTTTTTGACAAACGAAAATCACCTTCGAGTGCATTCCACATTTTATAAAGTTGTCAATTTCTCTAACATCTGTTAGCGCATTTCAATTCATTCAGTGAGCCGATAAAGGTCATGACCCTTAAACTCAGCCAATCATCTTCTGAGATCATCATCAACCACACGCTGATTATTTGTTTTAAACAACTGGTCAAAAAGGGTTAAAATGCCAAAACATTAGCGAAAGTAACATATCATACTGCAGTCCAAATCATAATTCATGCTGTTTTCTTCAGTTACCCTTAAAATTAAATTGCATCTAGACAATGTGTCGGGTAATCAGACACCGAAAAATCATCTATTGTGGAGGGGGAGGGGGCTAGTTAAACTCTTTTATTCTTAATTTTTTGAGAAAAAAAAATCATAGAAGGGATGTTAAAAACAAATAGTTGGAACCAATGGAAAATTACGGGGGAAAACCCATTCAATTTTCCTAAAAAAAAGTCTTGTTATCGGAAACAGTTCGTTTTGATAAAAGTTAAACAAAAACAGTTCCGAGAAGAAAAACATATGCAACCTCGAAAGATGAAAGGTAGTACCTCATGTGAAAATTGAAATCTATTCCTTAAATAATTGTGAGACCAAACCCTTATTGATAGTTTTGGACATTTATCACAGAGAGTCTTGCCACTTCAATCCTTCGTTAGAATTTGTATATGATATAACTGACATACAATATACAGTTCAATTAAACTTACCGGATGCCTTTGAAAATTCGTCATAATTTGTGTATGAGCTTCCGTCACCTTCCCATTTTCCAATAAATTGTGCCATTTTGATTTCAAATTTCTAAAATCCTTATATTTCACGAAAGAAATCTACACACTGCTCATTAAAAAATCGAAGTAAACTTAACTGTTTAAATAAACCTTAAATGAGTAGCCTACATTTTGACCTGTTATATATCAACAGACGACTGTAAAATATACCATTGTCCCTTTGTTAAGAGTTGACCTTCTATTTAAATTCAATGAAAGTGTATTTATGACATATTTATACATGTACATGTACATGCATTTAATAGGTATTAAACCTTTTTAATCTTAACATTTTTAAACAATTTTCCAATCTTTACGGTCAGATTCAGTTATGATTTTCCATTTACTGCAATTTGAACTTTCAATACCATAGAATGTGTACAGAAAAGCTTAAATTTTCAATTTTTGTTAACAGAAATATCACATTACTTAAAAAGAAAGAAAAAAAATGATAAATAAGACCGAACAATATTTAGACAGCATATCAACAAACATCTAGGAAAGACAACGCCGAAAAATCAATAAAACTGTATACATGTATATGAAAATCGTCCAACGACCAATATATGAACTCCTTTTTGAAAAAATGTTAGACTGGAAAACTTAGGTGACAAAACTGTCACAACACAAGATCCAAAAATCTCAAGGGGGTTTTAACTGGCTTCCATTGCGTTTATAAAGCCTTAGGGATTCTGCAACGTGCATATACAGACAGTCATAGAATTCCAATGAAATATGTGCAACTGACGACCATACCAGTATAATTCAAATCAAATATGGCCATAATTTTAACTTTATCATAAAATATTCAAAAGGCCACTATTTGGTTCCTAAAAGAGATTTTATTCAAAAGACTTAATGCTAGGTAAAATAAATCTTTTCAAAATAGTACATTATAGGCTCCCAAGATGACACAATTGGGTTGACATAAAATATCATAATTCAATATATATGTTCAGACACGCGTCTGGTACCATATTATAAGCCTGGTTTCTTTGATAATGTTTAAGCTCATACACAAAAAGTTGTTGGATTCAACAAATTTCACGTGCACATAAACCTATAGGAAAAGAAAGACACATAGTTCAGCTACCAACAGGATAACTACTGACTTAAAAAAGGAAAGACAGAAGGCACAGTCAAATTTTACACGCTACTACAGGGTGCTTGCAAAGATAAATACAACTGTTGGTTAAATACTTCTGCTACGTAAAACTGAAACAAACACAAAGATGAAAGTAACACTTTATAAATTTAATGCGTCCAAAGCGCTTTTTTAGAATCATCTTCATCAGAAACGCTAAAAAAACAAATATTTTTTTTGCTTATTATTTGAGAAATTACATATCAATACAATCCGGAATTCAAAATGTCGGCTTCCTTTAGTTACAGACAGGGAGATGGAGAATTTTACGCTGATTGTAATCCAATCAGAACCATTGATACCAAATGATTGCTTTTGAATTCCTAACACGTTTCATGAGGAAAAAAACTCTCCACAGGTACAATGCTTATGAAGGTTTATTATAAAATCAGATTGAAATGGTCAGTATTTGTGAGAGAATAGTTAGTAAGCAAGATTTTCCATAAGCCGGGTCAAACAAAAGACTCTAAAATTGGCATTTGTTGCTTCTCCGCTAAGCACGCGGCATTAAAGAGTAAGACCAAAGACTGGTCGGCTAGGAGTTAGAATAATGTGTCCGGGTAGGGTAACATGTCTTCTTGTGGACTGATACCTTGTGAACTAGCACGTTTAAAATCTGGATCCATGTGTCGGTCTAGTACAAAACAGGGTTCGTATTAATAACGTACTAACATAATTTGGTCCTGAATAAGCATTTGATTTCCCACTGGACGTTAAACAGCAATCCACCCGTCCATCCATCTAATCATAGGGGAAAAGCATTGGTTTGTTATTCATACACGAATTTCAACCTTACAATTGGCATGAGCGTCCACAACGGAACCGAAATCAGAGTGTAACCTGTAATTAACATCCTTGTCCGATCTTGTCCTCTGGTCCTCGATCATACCATATCTCCTTATATTAAATAATTATTCTATAGTAGACTATACCATGTATATGGTATGGGCTAATTGCTCATTGTAGGAGGCCATACAGTGACCTGTATTTTTTTTTTTTTTTTTTTGGGGGGTCTTTTTCCTTTGGTCTTATGGATAGTTGTCTTGTTGGTAATCATACATCTCCTTATTTTAAATAATGCTAATCCTAAAGACATAAAAAAATATTGATTAGTTCTTGTTATCTTACAACCTATTTTTATTCATAAAACCAGATCTATCGTCTTCATAGATGTACAATACATGTATCATTGAATAAGATATTTAGGAATGTAATCAATTCAAACATGTAAAATTAGCAAACATGCAAAGACACCCTGCATAAAAAAATAAATTTAAAAACAATAAACATGTTTATTATTATGGGGAAAGAGCATGGGTTTGTTATTTTTATAGAAATTTCAACTTTGCAAATGACATGAACTAAATAACAGCTAGAGTTATAAGCAAACGTAATTATACTTAAAAATACTAGACAATAACAATATTTTAAATTTAAATGTACAATATAAACAAAATTTACATTACAAAACAATACTTTTTTTACTGTATAGGAATATATTGAAATAAGGCATTTTATGTAAACTATTGTAACATTTCTTAAGGGGTTACACTTACTCAAAGGGGGTACTTTACTTAAAGCTAAGACTAGTTTGAATCTCAAACAATATCATAGACAGCTATTTATAAATCATGTCCACCGCATATTTTTTTATATAGGCCTCAGACCACAATTATTCCTCCCATTGGTTACAATGCTTTTTTTTGGTAAAAGTCAAATTGAATTAAAAAAATTTCACCGCTTCAAACATGAAATAAATTTAACTGCTTATAGACCATTATTATTTGAATAAAATATGCTTGTCCCAGGACAATCCATCAGTGCTTTTTCTTTTGAGAGCCATATTAACATGCCAGTGGTAGGATTTGAATCTTGAATAATTGACGAAGGCTAATTTCTACCCTACTTTCATTTTGGCCAAATCACTACTTTCACTTTCAACAATAAATTTTTTCCACAAGTTTTACTTATTTCAATATATATACAATTGATAGGACCACTTAAATAGTAAACATTTCAAAGAAAACAGTAGGAAGAATACTTAGGAAGAAATACCCCATATAATAATTGGGAACTATATTCCTAGACCACGAACAAAGGGAATTAATTGTGGTCAAAAGACCTTTTTAGTATTCTTATGAAACTTTACAATTATTTAGCATGATATCTTGGTAGTATAAATGCCAAATTTTATTACATTCTGACAATTATTAAAAAAGTTTGGAATGTTTTTATACTAGCATATCTGTCTGCGGAACATGCGTTTTGCAAAGTTTTAAGAATTCAGTCAAAATTTTATTCAGAAAATATTTGTTTAGTAATTTTTTACCAAAATATGCCTTGATCCAGTGAACATAACTTGTATTTAGTTGTAATGAGACAACTGTTAAAGCAAACTGCCACTTATGTGCCAGTTTTTTCCATATTTATATATCTCTGGTTCTTAAGTCAGAATTGGTCAATATGATAAGTGTACAGCCATAAAAGGCATAATTGTGGGAAAATTAACACTGAAAAGTTGATTTATTTTCGTCTTTCTATCCTCTCTATTGGTTATTTACTTCTAAACAACTAAAAGTAATTTAGAATTGACACTTTTGAACTTTTAAGAAATTTTACTTTACATATTTTTAAATGTGTTTGTATGTCATGTTATGTCCCAGGATCAAACTAATTTTGGAAACACTTATTGAAATTGCATTTATAAGGTACCCTCATTGATTCAATGAAGTAATGTGGTGCATTCTTACAATTTTTTACTATAATTTTCATTAGAAATCATATTAACTGTAAAAAATGCCAATTCCTGCCTTATATGCCCAAAATATGGTCAAAATGTCTTATTTTGATAAATTTTGTGTAATTTCTATTTTCTTTCTTGAAAGGTAATCTGACTAAGATCATTTTGTACCTGTAAGACCTTTTATTCACAATAATTGTGTTTTGTCCAAACTCATCTCCTAGGCCTCAGACCACATTTTATTCTTCCCATTGGTTACAATGCTTTTTTTGGTAAAAGTCAAATTGAATTAAAAAAAATTCACCGTTTCAAACATGAAATAAATTTAACTGCTTATAGACCATTATTATTTGAATAAAATATGCTTGTCCCAGGACAATCCATCAGTGCTTTTTCTTTTGAGAGCCATATTAACATGCCAGTGGTAGGATTTGAATCTTGAATAATTGACGAAGGCTAATTTCTTCCCTACTTTCATTTTGGCCAAATCACTACTTTCACTTTCAACAATAAATTTTTTCCACAAGTTTTACTTATTTCAATATATATGCAACTGATAGGACCACTTAAATAGTAAACATTTCAAAGAAAACAGTAGTCAGAATACTTAGGAAGAAATACCCCATATAATAATTGGGAACTATATTCCTAGACCACGAACAAAGGGAATTAACTGTGGTGAAGCCTGTAACCTTGTAATTATAAATATCTTACAAAAAATGTAGGCATGAGAGCTTTAACGTTATATTATGTTATTTTCCATATAATTTTTATTTCCAAGAGGCACAGCCCTTTAACAAAATATCTAAATCTAAGTACCTATTAAGATGGGAAATAACTCATGTGTGCTCAAATATTTGTATGCATTAATGTCATTCAAGTTTTGTAGTCACTGGACCATAGAGAGGGGAGTAGACATATATATTACATGCAACTATCTGCAAATTTCAATGATGTTTCAAAAGTATGTTCTTATTCTAAAGTAGACATACTTAGAAAATTACTGGAGTAAATAATGACTTTGCCCATAATTCTGTAGTTATTATATTCGAATGGATCCAAAATAGGACATGGCATATAATATCATGTGCATTTTTTGAAAGATGACTTAAGATAATTTAAAAAACCTATTTAAGACCATACCCGTATTTATACATCTGATATTTAACTTACAATGTACGTTAAAAGAACCAATATGCTTGAAATTATTGGCTTTCCAGTGAAAGAACACACCAGCATGAGAAGAAAAGCCGGGATATTCCCTCCCCGTACCCCTAAATCTCAGACTGCCAGCCTTTTCATTCATGACAATTGATGTTCTTGTAATAAAATGTTTAAGATGATCATATACATGTATAATCCAACATGTTGTTTCGAAATCGAAAGAAAACTTTAATTTTGCTACATATCAAATTCTACGTGTATCTATAAGTGAATAAATGTATAATTCCTTAGACAACAAGGCCACCAAAACAATTCTGAAACAAAATATTCCCCCAAAAGAAACATCAAATGTATTTTGAAAAAATTCTCAATGAAAAAAAGCATTAAAAAATAGTAACCCAGTTATCGAGAACTCTGTTGATAAAGGTTGGTTTTTTTCTTCTTTTATTTTTATTTTGTTTCTACAGAGCTCTAAATATAAACTCCTTAAAATCTATACATCTAATATTTATAATATTTACAAAAAAAAACCTTTACCAAGGGAATATACCAGTATAAAAAGATAGCCAGAGTATTTCCTCCCCTTAACGCTTAATCTCAGCCTGCCAGTCTTCACATTTTTCATAGCTGGTATTCCCATTAAAACATTCTAAAAAAAACTATTATGATATATCTCATTTCGACATGTTTGTAATGATAAATATAATTTTATACGAACTGCAATATTGGATTTAATAGTTTTGAGTCTATAAGTTCTTCCTCAGTGATTCATTACTCGTATTAGAGTTTCACTTTGGCACAGCCCTTCACATTTATATGATTATTAATTTGCATACTTATGTGATATGTTTTCTGTATATGTCATGTTTTGTATATGTCTATCTTATGTGTTATGTCTTGCGTTTTATGTTTGTCAATGTCGGTTTAAAAGTTCAGCATAGAGCTTGTGCACATGTCTGACTTTAAATAAAGCTTTCTCTATTTGTATTTTGTATTCATAACTGATTAAAATTTGATTCAATTTGTCTGTCTAGTACAAAGCAGGGTTTAATTTTATATCACATCAATATATTTTCGTCCTAATATCCGTTAAATATTTGCAACTGGACGTTTTTAAACACCACTACACCCGTCCATCCATCCATCCATCAAATGGTGCTTGATATGTATGCTCTTCTGCATTTTTAAAGTTATGGTGTATTTATTCTTGAGAAAACTTCTCTCATGTGTGCTCTCTCAATTTTAGTCCAGTTTGCGTACTGAAATTTTAATAAGATGCACACCACCTATTCTTGGACCTCATTCCTATTACGTAAAATTTTTCACTTCCATGGTTATGTATGTTAGCGTTTGTTTTGTTGCAGTTCAGTGTTTCTGTTGTTCCGCTGTTTTCCTGTTATAGTTGATGTGTTTCACTCGGTTTTAGTTTGTAACCTGGATTTGTTTTCGCTAAATCGATTTATGACTATTGAACAGCGATATACTACTGTTGCCTTTATTTACCGGAATTTTGGATACACCAAACCAGGTAATTCATATCTAAGAAACAGGCACTATATGCAGTCAATTTTAGAATTCATTCATACATTTTTGTATTATTCAAAATTATCAGTCAATATGTGTTCTACAATTATCACCAGTACTTCACCTTTCATCTGATACCTTAATTACTAAAATATATTCTACATAGTTTTATATTTACACCTATGCGTATGCACTATTTTGTTTTAAATATGTACTACTTCCAGTATGTTCTTCTTTGACCGGGCCCGATTGGGTGGTGTTACATCTTACAAAGTCCAAATTATGTTTGCAAAGAATTCCGCTCAAGCCAGTTCTAGGGGCCGTCTTAAACTTGCAGTGGGGTGAGAGTTTTTTTGCTTCGTGTTGAAGGCCACATTGTGACTTTGAGATGCATAACAGCAATAAAGGTGCTGTTCCTTTACTTTTTGTGTTTTTTTTTTTGTGTTTTTTGTTTTTTGTTTTTTTTTTTTTTGCTGTGTATGTACTGATTTTTGTGTCATGGATGGATACTCCATATCCTTTGTTTTTCTATTAAGAAGTTTCAGGGCAATTGCATTTAAAGCCGAAGATCATACCACAGGATTCGCATGAAAATCCCAATGCCGTTAGTCAAGTTTGAAAATAAATGGTATCAAGGTGGAAGAAATAACAAAAACACAAGTACTAACAATTATACATTAGTCAACAAAACCATTATATCAAAATCAGTACATACACAGCAAACAATGCTTTGAGACAATTACTGATAACAATTAGGGTACAGGGAGACACAATTTTGTGCAATGTCAATAAAACTTGCAAAGAATCTTAGTTAAACTAAAAAGGCAAGGAAATCTTTTCTAAGATATTGGGCAAAACCTATCGGAATTTTTCGTCCACACTACTCTTCAAATTAAACTTTTTTTCATTCGAGCGTCATTGATGAGTCTTTAGTAGACAAAACGCGCGTCTGGCGATCAAAAAAGTTTAAGCCTGGTATCTACGATTAGTTTATTTACAACCACTGAGAAGATGCCGCTGCTTGTGAAGGTTTCCTCCCCGCGGGTATTACCAGCCATGTAGTTAGTACTTACTTCTGTGTTGACATGAATTATCATTGACATGGTTATAATTATAGATTTACTGTTTACAAAATATCGAATTTTTCGAAATACTAAGGATTATCTACCCCAGGAATAGATTACCTAAGCTGTATTTGGCAAAACCTTTCTAAAATTTTGATCTTCTATGCTCTTCAACTTGGTAATTTATTTGGCCTTTTTAACTTTTTTCACTGATGAGTCTTTTGTAGATGAAACGCACGTCTGGCGTCCACATTGTTAAGCCTGGTATCTATGATGAGCTAATCTAATTGAAAGAAATGATACATCATATTTCAAAATACAATCCTGTTTTATAATTAATAATTCGAATACATTTTTCAATGAATATCCGAACACCTAAGTTTCTTAAAGCAAAACGGACTATATTTTTTATACACTGATTGTGGTTTGATTTAATTCAGTGGCAAAAGTTTAAGATTATTTCGGACAAAATATTAACCGGTATAAAAGAATGATAAGTGGTATGTTGATTGGGTCTAGACAATTTGCATTGCAATAGATCAACATCGAACCCTTAAACAAGTTGTTTCATGTTTGTTTTCAATTTATACAGATATCGTGTTATTCTGCTCATACTCTGCATCGGATTAGAAATTGCCATTATGTTTAGATGTGACTTCGTATTCAATACAATGCAAAATGCTTCTTTAGTTGGGACGTTACTGTTATATCAGAGAAGTCCGTTTTCAATACCCTAGTCAACCTTTTGGGTGGGGACTTCCATGAAATTGTACTAATATTCTGAAAATGATGTTTCAGAAAGTAAGCCTACACATAAAAAACTAAACAATAAATTTCAATATTGTGTGGGCTATATTTTTCAATTAATCAACATACTTTCATCAAATTCTATATTTATTTCTGCTCGAAACTTGTACTGCTATTTCACTAAAAAAACTTTATGGTATTACCTTTTATTAGTTACACTTAAAAACGGAGTGCTACAACTTCGGAAAGACTCATATATAAAATGTTTGGTGCATCAAAATACAAAAAGTCTTTACAAAAGAGAAAATAAGAATGAAACCAACTTTGTCCGAGGGAATTGCTACATTATTATTTATTGGTTCAGTCATATAGTAATTTTTTAATTGAAATTTCAAATTGAAATGCATCAGTTAATCTATTTCAATACATATAATTAGAATAAGATCTATGATAGCGCAATGTTATAACAAGACAGCAAAGGGAGGTAAGATTAATCTTTGTTTTTGAATAGTTTGGTGTGTGCACTATTATGATGTCTAAAATCTAAACGTTATAAATGAAGGTGAATTAAGGAAATGCAAGTGACATCAAAAGCAACTCATAACTCATGACATGGGTATGTATATCGATTAATTGTTTTCAAAATTTTGAAAGCTGCTGTTTTAACATTGGGTAAATCTTTAACTCATCGGATGAAAATATTATGACATCGTTGAAAATTTCAAGTATGCGGTATCATGAGGGAAAATCCGGCTACATGTATTTCTGATCCAAAAATTTCTCTACCCAATTTGTATTAGATGGGAAAGTAATACAGGGACATAATCTATCAATATTTGGAGTTTTCACTTTATGCTGAATAGAAACATATGGAAAAAGAAAAAATCGATTACGGTATAATGTCTTGCTTTTGTTTGACTATTATTTGAAGGTCAATTTTCGTCATATAGCTCTTCAACTGTTTCGATTCTTATACATCCTTGACCTTCCAATATGTGGCTTTTAGCTTTTAGCGTTCCTGATAATGGTAAATCCAGAAAAGCGTTTTGAACGAATTGAATTTACAAAGTGTTGTTTTTATTTTAATTGTGTTTTAAAGTACTGAAAAAAGTAAAATCACAAAAATACCAAGGAAAATTCAAAACGGAAAGTCCCTGATCAAATGGCAAATTCAAAAGCTCAAACACATCAAACGAATGGAAAACAATGTCATATTCCTGACTTGGTACAGGCATTTCCTTATGTAGAAAATGGTGGATTAAACCTGGTTTTATAGCTAGCTAAACCTCTCACTTGTATGACAGTCGCATAAAATTCCATTGTATTGGCAACAATGTGGAACAAAACAAACAGACATAATATGTCAAAATGTCAAAACTAGCAGCCAACAATAAATAAATGTGAATTGTGAATTATGCAAAGGTTCACTGAAAAGCGATTTACTGTATCCTTGTTGATATGAAATTAAACAGCATACTTGTTTATTTTTATAGTTAAGATGTAAAGACAACTCAAAATTAATTTATTTCTTTTCGTCGGTTAATGTGTTTGCAGTCAGTAGAAAAATAGGTTTGTCTTTATGAGCACTGCAATTAACGACAGCTTTGCTTTATAGGTTTACAATAAACAAACCTTATTGCCGAAGTTTACAATTATTACTATCCGCTTTCCGATCATCAACAGGAGTAACACACCGGTTGTCACATATGGAGCAGAAGCTTCTTATTTGTCCAGAACACCGTTTTGCATCTTCGGTCTCTGTTTTGGGTTCATTTGTGCAGGGTCTTTAGTTTTTTGTTGATTGTATGTTTTCTATGGTTTTTTTGTTTATTCTTTTCTTCGTAGGAATTTTGGCAGTTTTGCTTATTTTTGTATTTTCCCCGTGGTTTCTTCTGCCTTTTTGAACACAGTATTGGGCTTTTTTTACTCCAATGATGTGTACACTGAAGAAATGTCCCTAAGATGTAGCTAAGATTAAATAAATCAAGAGATAACTATGTTAGAAAAAGTTTTATAACAAAGCTTCCCTCAATTGTTTATATACGACAAATATTCTAGTGTTTAAACATAAAAAGTCTTACAGATATACTTCTGTTTTGCGTCTGTTCTTTAATAGCTTTTGTTACGTCGCTTTTTTATAAGAAACACACATCTTATTTTTACATTCAGTAAGCATTAGAAGACGTTTTCACAGTTAAGTGGTAAATATTCAAACAACACCAATGCATGACGTTTATTACCACTCTTTATGTTTGTTCCTCAGACTATGTGCATTTCTCGAGTATTTGGGTCATCTTTGCCCCACTTTCCAGTTCTTCCATAACCTTAAATGACAATCAGTTGATATGAGATCATTATCGATATTATTATGATACATTCGTAATAGTTGATTAATAAATATTCATAATTTATGCTTTCTACAGCAATATTCGTCATGCACAGGAAATGTGAATTGGTATATAATTACAGCTTAAAAAAAACTGGTTGTGTGACAGATAATTATGGTTCAATTTAGTGACATAATAGGTTATTAATTTATGCTCTTACCAATTGGATGACAATTTGACATTCGGGATAGGGTGGGATGGGATAGTAAAAAATCCTGGCAACTAAAATAAATAATCTTGACCAAGACGGGATGAAATTGAATATTCTTAAGATTAAAAACGACTGTGTGTATCGATTAAGATTTGTCAAGTTCATATTTAAGGTCTGTGTGTAAAAATGTAGATTTAGGATAAATAAGGTTTTAGCGTTATATAACTCCTAGCTATGGACAGGCAAATAAAGAATCTGGCGGGGTTGAACATGTTAGTGAGCATTTAACTCTCCCCTAACCTGGGACATTGGTGTTAGAACAAACTGTAAAAATCAGTTGCAAAAATGCCTTCTATCAATTTTGTACGAAGCACAAATAAACACCTAACACCAAACAATAGACAAAATGCACCGATATAAGAGTACTCGTCGTTACTGAAAGCTAGTTCACAGCCAATTACAACTAATAATTCCATTTCGATTTTGACAATTTTCTGGGTTATGGGACTTCAACTGTCAAATTGAAGTAGATTTTTCACAAACATGCATTGTACCATAAATTGAGTTTGCTTGGATTCATTTACTCTATACTTTCTGCAATTGTTTAAATTAGTAATTATAAGAATCCGTTTGATTTTGACCGTCATATGAATAAAAGGCAATAGTCTACATCTAGTATGTGCAACACATAACAGTGCTTATATTAGAATGCACATCTAATCATTTATCAAGCGTCGAATACCCCGTGGGATACCAATTGTTACATATAAATTGCTGCATTTTATTTACCGTGTTTTAAGGGATACACACACATAGAGGACGTTATTTACTTGTGTGTTGTGTTGTTGTAATTTTGTGTGTACGTTCTAGACTAAAACTTATTATACTAAATTGTTTCATATGATAGTTAATAAATAACGAATAAATATCTAATAATATTTATCAGTTAGAACTGAATTACTGCTTCAGTGAACAGAGTTGTTTATACTTTTGTATATAATTACTATCACTGGTGTTATATGATACAATATCATACATAGAAAAACGAATCGTGTATCATGCAGATTAGTTAAGCAAAGGGAATACGTATTCCTTATAATTGTTTCCTTATCTTCTGTATTTAATAGCTTCTGTCCAGGACAGGTTCCAAATTGTACATCTGATTTTAGCTAAACGAACCTTAACCACATGTAAAGAACAGATGTTTGTTAAGTAATAGTTTCAAGATTGCGTGAATGTCGAATGAAACTAATAGCTTCGTACCGTGATGCTAATCAATAATCACATAATGAATACTCACTGCTGTCATTTTATTTCCTTCGATTTGTCGTACGAGTTTCACATTTTTCCAACCAACTGGTAGTTCCATTTTTTCCATTACAGTCATTTTGGTATCAGAGTCAAATTTGATAGTAATCTAAAACATACAGAAATATGTTTATCGCAAAAAGTACTTTATCGTAATTTTTTTAAGCGAATAGCTAATTTACAAGGTAACACATTTAGAAATGGCGGCAAAAATAGAGATGAGGTACCAACGTGTTATCTTTTGTGGGGAGAGGAGGACTGTTTTTTCCAGGTTAAACGTTTTTTCTAAACTTTCTTTTCTAAACGTTGTTACTTTAATAGAAATCTGAAACATTTCATTTTGAAAAAAAAACATGCGCTACATCTTGATATTACATAGAAAGAAAGTAATTTTAACGCAAATTCAACTGATTGATTAATGTTTGCTTAACGTCCATTTGGTATCATCAGCATATCCAATATCTGCAAAGTTATTTGCGTTTTTCCCTCCATGATGCGTACCTGTCATATAAAACCAGAAGATACCGGTTTTACATGACTGAAATTAATTTAAAACCTCCCACACTCGAACAATTGATTAACGCTTTGTTTGCTTAACTGAAGATGGAAAATATTTACAGATATACACTTGTGAATAGTCTTTTCCCTTAAACATCTACTAAAGAAAGAATACAATAATTATCAGAGACTTCAATTTTTACTACCTTAAGACATTTTCCAAATGAGTTTTTCGTCTCCAATTCTTTCCCTTCTTCGTAGGTATTAGTTGATCTAGGTGTGTTGTTCGATTCATTTGTAACTGACCACTTATCTCCGTCTTTGGTGAATTCAAATGTCCAGGTAGATTCTTTGAACTTGGTAATCATTTCATCTGTATAGCCTGAAAGTTGATTGTGCATGTACATCTATTCAATACGTATAAACTTTTTTATAAAAAAGCTAAGAAACAAAAACAAACATATATGACTATATGTACAACTTAAACTAGGATTCAAAATTATTGTAATGGATTCAGTTTTCATACTGAAGACTTCATATCGTTTAGCAGTAACATGCTATCTTATTGGGCAATGGCGTTTACGTATCGCAGATGATAAGATATGTCAGAACTTGTTCTTAATTTTGAGATTGTACTAACAAATTAAAATGAAGACTCGTAACTATAAATCTACTCTAGAAGTTTATCAACTCGTTCGCTATGCCCGTGTTTGTAGTGATGTTTTGTATTTCAATGAGCGTAATCTAAGTATTACTAGTAAATTATTAAGTCAGGGATTTCGTTACCACAAATTACTTAAAACCTTTACTGAATTCTTCCATAGATACAAAGATTTGGTTTGCAAGTTTGGCTGTACCTGTAGAAAACTTATTTCAGACGGAATAACACATCCTCAATTTTACGGTGATGTTGTTAACCGAGCCCGGAAATTTAGATATGATTCGGGTAAAATTATCAATCCTTTAAATACATTTATTATCAAAGGTTACTAATACAACACTGTAATCAAATCTTTGAATACTGTTTTATTGGTATAAATATTGATTTTGTTATCAGTAAATTGAAACCATACTAAATATTATTGTTATACACATATGTACTTTTACGGTACTACAATCTGTCGATACCTATATTTTTGCATTGCACAAAGTCATGTTTTTCTCTGACTGTTAATGACGTCTTTACACTTAATCTATTGGATATTGGATGTGTACTGATTGATATGTTAGTCTTAGATACGTGATTTTTTTTAGTTGTTATAGGCTTTGAACTAGCTGTCAGTAACTGCAAGTACTCTCAAATCTGTTCTAAGTGTCTTTTTTGTTGTTAGGGATGAGGGATGGATAAATACCCTGCCACTTCCGATCTGTGTTTTTGTTTGATGTTTTTCTGCTTTGTGTTGATGTGATGAGTTCAGCCTTTTTCAACTGATTTTCATAGTTTGTTCTTATGTTGTGCTGTAACACCACTGTCCAAGGTTAAGGAAGGGTTGAGCGCTCACAAACATGTTTAATCCCGCCACATTCTTTATGTGCCTGTCCCAAGGCAGGAGCCTGTAGTTCATTGGTTGTTGCTGGTTCATGTCTGTCATATTTTTTTATGCCCCCGTAACTAAAAGTTGGGGGGTATATTGTTTCACCATTGTCCGTTCGTCCTTCCGTCCGTCCCATTATGGGTATATTGTTATTCCGCATAACTCCTCCTACAGTTTGAATCCTAGTAAGTTTTCACTTTGGTGTCTGTTTGTACATATATTGAAGGTGTGCATGTGGTTAGGGTTTTGATTTTTATTAATATTTGCTCTTTTGGGAGATAGTTGAACTTTGTCATTTTTTGGAGTATTTACTTGCATAAGAGGAGCGTTTCCAGATAACTCCTCCTACAGTTTGAATGCTAGGAAGTTTTCACTTTGCTGGCTGTTTGTACATATATTGAAGGTGTGCATGTGATCAGGGTTTTGATTTTTATTAATATTTGCTCTTTTGGGAGATAGTTGAACTTTGTTATTTTTGGGGTATAAGCGGTTAAATGTTATAGTTATTTTAAAATAACACTTTGCATCTGCAGGGGCATCAATTGTGTCTCCCAGACACAATAATATCTCAAAGAAAGTCCTACATAGACTTTGTTATAATACAGTTACTTCAGAGTGGAGTGCGGGGGCATCACTTTGTCTAGTTCGTAAATTGTTTCATTATAAATTAGGCCGTTAGTTTTCTCAATTGAATTGTTTCATATTTTTAATGTCGGGGCCTTTAAAGCCGACTATACGTTATGGGGTTTTCACATTGTTGACGGCCGTACGGTTGCCTATAATTGCTTACATCCACTTCATTTGAACTTTGGTGGATAGTTGTGCTATTGGCAATCATACCACATCTCCTTTATATATATGTATTACTGCGAGTACTCGGAGGTCGGTTCTTTGTGTCTTTAGTCTTTTTGTTACCTGTTTTTTTTTTTTTTTTTTTTGTGCTTTGTGTCGATCTGACTACTCAAGTCTTTTTTAAATGAATTTTGAGGGTTAAGCGCTCGATAACATATTTAAAACCGCAACATTATGTATGTGTATGTTTGAAGTCAACAGCCTGTAGTTGTAATTGTTCACTGTCTTTCATATTTGATTTTTGTTTATTGTTTACGGGAAAATGAGCAGATCAGTTTTCTTTAAAAGTTAGATGTGGAACAAATATAGATTTTAAGAAACTGTATCAGGTTACGTACTATGTGAAACACTTTGAAAATTAGCGTATGGAAACTGTAGATGTTGTATATGCATGATTTTCTCTATTTTTTTTTTCGTTTTTGAACAGACAGCAGATATTAACATATTTCACAATATCAGTGTATAAGCTTCTAATGAATTTTCTCGGTAGATAAATAATACAATAGCCATTTGCTTATATAACATAGTTTAACACATTTTAACTTTTTTAAGATGACGATTGTGGTTTCAAAATAACTTTTAATCAGTATGGTTACCGACGTAAACAAGCTATTGATTATGTCACCTTTATGATATAATGTGAGTCGTATCGAAAAATGTGTGAAGAAAGATATAACCATTTACATGTGTGTACTTTATCTCCTTTTTAGTAAAGAAGTTTTATGTTAGAATTAAAATTAATTTAACCACTTGATTTGATAAGTATGTAGATTAACAGAAAGGATTTAAAATTCCAAAATTAAAATATTATTAAATTATGGTTAAATTCATGTTCTCCTCTGCATAATTTTAAAGTTTTGCATCATTTTAATTAATCTATGGTATCAAATGTATGTTATATGAGATGTATATTTGTCAGCTATATGAAAACTGTTTAGTTTTTCATGTATTATTACAGTATCTGAGTCAAATCTCCGTTTCCACGCCGTGAAGATGCAATATAAAATTTCAAAACAGAAGAAAATGGCAAAAACAGAATTATAAATGAAATAATAGATGAGATAAAAACAAAATTATATGATAAATAAGATTGAAACAAAATAACATGATATACGAGATGAAAACAAAATCACATGATATATAAGATCGAAACAGTCATATGATAAATAAATCTTATGATTAGTCAGGACACATGCAGAATAAATATAAAGTAAAAATTAAAACTGCACTTACCCAAAGCTTTGCCTACACCTTCGATATTGGACGTAGATACTGATTTCCATTTGCCTAAAAACTGAGCCATATTGAAGCAAAACTAAATTTCATGTAGACGTTAACCTGTCGTGGTGGTTGAATATTTGTGGGTAATATAGTGGCTGTTCTTTTCATTTATATAGTAAACTAACTCGTCATAGATCAATATACAACTTTTGGGATATCAGTTACCAGGTAAACTGTATTATGTTTAAGTAGAACGTTCTAATATATGAACTGAAAGAAGGTAGAACGCCGTTTTAAATATCCAATTTAAAGATTCATTGTGCTAATGAGATATAACTCATTCAATGTTATTGTAAAATAGTCAATATTTTTTTCATGTAATCATTTTAAGTAGAACGTTCTAAAACATATTCTGCAAGAAAGTAGAATGTCCTCTTATTTATGTAATTTTATAATGAAATAGAAAAGTCAATATTTGTTATTTTCATTCAAATTAGTTTTGTTTCCAGATTTTATCCCGCGAAATGAGTAGTTTAAAAAAATTAAAGAACATTGCTATACTGCCAATACGGGAGTTCATAATACTATAACTACATGTTCATGTAGCAGTCCCAAATATTACTTGATATCGATTTATATTGCCACGAAAATGAATTTGAACGTAATACACCATGGGAAAAGATATATTTGTTTTGTGATGACCTCGTTGATTATATTATCTATCTGAGGTCATACCATTAACCGATAAATAGACCCATATATCAAAAGATATAACAAATTATTTGTTTTGATTGAATTTCATCTTCAGTCACTACTTTTATTTCTTTTAAAGCAGCGAATAATCAGAGATCCTTCTTTTAAAAGCATTTGGTGATTTATTTAAAAATGAATTCTCTACTAATTTTTTTATCATGACAACTAATAATAACAATGGACAACCTTTTACAAGTTTTAAAAGTTATGACAGATACAAAAGGAACATGTAATACACATTAAATTCTGCTGATCATGTTTGCTCAATCTACGGAAGGTCATTTGGGACATTTCAAAAGAATTATTTGAATTCGTGATCCAAAATTTAAATATATCATGACCACTAATTGAAATTGCTATCACGAATTACATAATTCGTTATTACAGATCATATTCATGATAACGAGTCTGAGGAATCAGATTTTTGCAATTCGGAATAATGAATTAAATTTGTCACAAATTGATTTATTTCGTAATAACAGATTGAATTCATATCCTTACATTAAGTGATTGATTGATTGGTGTTAAACGCCACTTTCCGCACTATATAGTGATATTTCGTAGCGGTTAGTTTTTTTATAGTTGAAGGGAGTCGCAGTGCCCGGAGAGAACCACCGACTTTTGGTAGGAAAACTGACAATCCTATTCAATTAAGATTTGAGTCGAATGCACCAGCAACGTGCCGGACTCGAACTCACAATCTCTGTGATGACATGGTTTTGGATATAGTAGTTCGACTAGTCGGCCATCGATGCCCCTTATCCTTCGATTAAAATAGTAATCAGGATCTGTGTAATTTGTTACAACGAATTATAATTTGTAATCACGTATTACATTTGTGATAATGAAACTGTGGAATTAGTTACAACATATTTTTGTAATTCGTGACTAAAATTAAATCCGGTGTTAGTCATTTCGGATATAATCCGTGGTATTGTTGAAATCCCGATTGCTTGTTGAAAAATATGTCCTTCAAACGAAACAATTAGGTTATTTCTTGATTCGAGTGGGCACTGATGAAACGAAACGCGTGTCTGGCGTACTTAATCCTGGTATCTATGATATTTATATTAAAAAATCAATCATCTTGATAATATTGGTTTGATAGTATTTTAGTTTACCTGATATATTTAAAAAGTATTATTTGTCCCTCCCAAGAACAATATATTTTGTACTCTAGTAGATCTTTTGAATTTTAAGTATCCACATTTGATTCACATAGCCTCTAGAGTGGGTAGTTTCACATACCCCTTTCGCCGCTATGATTTGATGATAAAATTGATATTAATAGTATAGAAAGAGTTTTCATGGAGCACTTGGAAGACTCAGCAGTTTAACGTTGTCTTAAAGACACCCATGAACGTGACCTCTTTCCGAATATGAATGTTTTGCCGAGTGTGAATTGGCATTGCTATACGACGTGTCTCGGTATTTATATATCCAACATTCATGTATTTAGTTATGATCTTTCTTTTGCAAGTTCGGTTGGATATTTTGTTATGTCCTATGTTCGCTGTTGGAGACGACGTGGTTTGGTATTTATATATTTCGCTTTCGGGCATTTTGTTGTTACTTTTTTATACGTGTGGGTCCGGTGGGTCATTTTGTGCTGAATTGTTGTCTGTTTATTTCGTTTGTGGTTTGAATTCTGTATTTTCGTTACATTTCACATATGTCTCATTTGTCAGTATAGTCGAGTTACTCGTGGTTCGTCTACAGGGTTTTTGTTTATTTTCATGTGTGTTTACTGTTTGGTCGTACATGATCTTGCCTTATATTACAATTATTTTATTTTTATTTTCTATATGTATGTAAAAGTTAAAATAAAAATCAGTTACTACATTTATATGATTTTAAGTTTAAAGCAACTATATGCACAGGACTTTTATTTTATACACAGTTTTGATTTAGAAGAAAACCGACATGCTTAGAAAATACAAATAATAACACCATTACATACACAATTCCATTTTAATATTCTTGTCCTGGTTAGAAAATACATAAAATAAAACCATTACAAACTTAATCCCAATTTAATATTCTTGTACGTGTCTATTAATTAAACAAATCTATTTAATTTTTAGAATTTTACCTGTGATAATATAAACGTCACAAAAGATACGTCACTTTTTGTGGTGACGTCGATCCATTCATGTGACGTGCAGTTTAAATTTGGTTTGTGGTGTCCTTTTGTGCTGTCGTAAATTCATGGGAGGTGTCCGTTGTTATTCTGCGGTTTACATGTACTATTATATTATTTATTTGTGTATTTCTCTGTGCTGAGTGTTCTTGCGTTTGTTTGTACTGTATTTCTGTCACGTGGTGTTGTCGTTTTAACGGTATTTTTAACATTGCCATATAAGCGGGAGGTTTGGCTAGCAATAAAACCAGGTTCAACCCAACATTTTTTTCTTAAAAGTCAGGAATATGGCAGTTGTTATCAGACAATCCGTTTCTATGTATGTTGGTATTTGCTTTTGTTGTAGTTCAGCGTTTTTGTTGTTCCGTAGTTTTCCTCTTATAATTGATGTGCTTCCCTCGGTTTTAGTTTGTTACCCGGATTTGTTTTTGCTAAATCGAACTATGACTACTAAACAGAGGTATACAACTGTTACCCTCATTTATGTAGTTTATGTAATTTAGGTATCCAATAAAGTGATGGAAGAACCAGTGCTTCATCTTAGGTTGAAATTCCAAAGAAAAATAGAAAAACCTATCATTATTCAGGATTACCTCATTTGTTGGTGTTTTTGTTATATGCAACAGTATATAGTTGTAAAATTCAGAATGGAAATGGGGAATGTGTCAAAGAGACAACAACCCGACCAAAGAGCAGAAAACAGCCGAAGGCCACCAATGGGTCTTCAACACAGCGAGAAAATCCCGCACCCGGAGGCGTGCTTTAGCTGGCCCCTAAACAAAAATGTGTACTAGTTTAGTGATAATGCACGTCATACTAAACTCCAAAACATATAAATGAACTGAAATTAAAAATCATACAAGACTAACAAAGGCCAGAGGCTCCTGACTTGGGACAGGCGCAAAACTTTTAACCTTTTCTTAACCGAAAGAATTCATAAATGAGAATAATACATACCCGCCAATAAAAAAATACCTGCTTCATTCAGGAGCTTGCATCAACATTTTTCTCGAGCACCTGTAAGGTGACGAAAAATGCAGAAATATGGACTGAAATGTGGAAATTTTGTTAATCTAGCTAGATATTTAGTAAGAATTAACTTCACAACATCACAAGAAATGCATACGGTACGTTTAAATGGAGTTTATTGCCAAACTCTGGCCTCCACCTGGTGATATTGTGCTCCGCCAGTGTCGGGTATCTATTGTTCTCATTTATGCATTCTTTCGGTTAAGAAAAGGTTATTTGCCCATATGTATACGATTATTTTCACATTTGAGTCGATTTAATGTTGTAGTTGTGTCGCATTTCTTTAACAAATGAAGAAATGCACAAAGGGGGGGGGGGGGACACATATGTTGTAAGATGAGGAAATTATCCCCCTTCAAGCAGAGAAAGTGATATATTCAAATCAGATTTGGTGCAGATATGCAGACCAACATTCTGCATGTGTGGCCAAGCCTATTCTGCCATTCATATTATGATAATTATGCAAAAGCACAAAGGCTTCTCACAAAATCAGATAACAAAATCACCTGTACCATAGTCCAATTATTATAATCACAATATTCGAGATACATGTATATTTACTATGGCACTTTCCTACGACAGATTTGTGAACAATCCATGTTCAGTTTAGTTAACATGTTAAACCTGTACGTTGCCCTGAATATTAATGATATACAGGGGTTAAGAAATTTTGTTAAAGCTCACTAGCCTAGGGCTTATTATAAACTTAACAATTTTTATCCTTTGTACAGTAGATTTTTGCAAATCGAATACCAAAAACTTGTGTCAGCAAAAAATATCCCATTCAGAGCAAATATATTCAATTAATCGAAAATTGTATATTCATTGAATATTTTGCAATAATGAATTGACCAAATCCTGAGATGGTACAAGTCTGCTATACATGGTTATATAAAAGGATTGGAGTGATTTTTATCAGATATCACCACGTTTGTGTACAAGAATTATCAGCTGCCTGAGCTGGTTATATATAATGCTCATATTTGTTTTCAGTTTTTAAATCCTATTCCTCAAAATAAATCAAATGACCTCAAATATTTATGTGAAAAAATATCAACCATCCAAAGGTCATGAAGTTTGTGTCTTTATAATAGTTTTATAAAACTATCCATATTTACATTTATCACTGGTAAGCTAATTGTGGGTTATAAATAGATTACAAACTGAGTGCAGTCTCTAAACTGAAATTGTATTTGTTATAAATTTCATTTCTTTAAAAATCAAATTTATTTTAATATCAATGAAGATTATCATGATTGGTGAATTTAATATTGCACCAAGTTTAAGTTTTCTGAAGACTGTCCCACTCTCTATTTTGGAAACGCCAAGAATTTTTTGTTACTAGTCCGTCGGGCATATTGGGTTACCAGTTTTGGTTGCCCAAGGCCTAAATCCTGTAGTTCCAAGCGTCGGGCTAGTGAATTTTTTAACCCCTGAATATATTTCAGATAAATTTATTTTTAATTTTGAGACTTTTCTTCAACAGATTTATAAACACTACATGGTCAGCATAGTTAACACCCTGTACCGTAGTTCAAATAATAATAATATTTGAGATGCATGTATTTTATTACTTAGACCCTTTCCTTGGTAGATTTGTAAACATGTTAAACCTGTACCGTAGCCGTGAATAATAATATAATTATTTGAGTAGCATTTAATTTTTTACTTGGACTTTTTACTACCTCAGATTTGTAAACACTACATGGTCAGCTTAGTCAACATGTTGCACCTGTACCGTAGTCCAAGTAATAAGAATAATATTTGAGATGCATGTCTTTTTTGCTAAATGCCATTACACTTTCCTACAACAAATTTGCAAACACACTGAAGTCAGCTTTGTTAATATGTTACACAGGTACCATAGTTCGAATAATAATAATGATATTTGAGATACGTCATGCTGATAGATTCGTAAATGCTCTGTAGTCAGCTTAAATAACATTAATACCCTATGGACATATTTGCTTTTCATACTTGTGACTATTTGAATTTGAGTCATTTCATATTGGATAAATTTGCACCAACATACTACATAAGGACATTTCTTTTACAAGAAAAGAAGGCATGCATACTAACATTTCCCTGTCATCTAAGTTAGATGGACATATCTGGTTTTCATGTCATGATGTCACTATTTGAATAATAGCTCCAGTCCTTTAAATAGCTGTGTACATTTTTTTACTACTTCCACTGACAAGAAGTTGCATACCAGAAAGGAAGGCACGTGAGAAATATATATGTTAAAATTCATATGTGAGCTTAACATGACTACGTGCATGATGTGGACACATCAGCTTTGAGTTTTATACACACATGCATGTAATATGTGTATGCATGTACATTTTATTATATTTTAAGACGAATCTGGATGACTACCAACATATTAAAAGGTCCTAATTATTTTAATTAGCAAGATATAAATAGTTTGTCCACTTTTGTTTAGTATATATATATATATATTCATTATGTAATTTATTTTGGAACATTATGGCCTTTATTGATGTAAACTTGCATTTTAATTATTCAACATGAATATTTTTATATAGCTTCGTAGAAAATTAATCAGCAGTAACGCATGGCATTACCTGGCTCGTAACTGTTTATGTGCTATGTTCATTAAAATTGTAGCACTTCACAGTTGCTGGGTAGATCAAAATATCTCGGCATTAAGAACATGGCAGAAAGTATATGACATTTTCATGAAAAGAAAAAAAATGAAACTGAAATGATGAGCTCCAGGAGGTTGCTAATGTATAAGAAGTCTATACTGACCATGTACTTGTAAGTATTATTATCTGGAATTAACTGTTTTACTTTTATGATCAACACTTATATAAGACTGTATGAAATCCTGTTATTGCTTATTACCACTTCATTTTAAGCCTGGGGTTAGTTATCTCACTGGCAATATGCCAGTCCCGAGATACAGTAATTAGTTGTATCTGTCATGACTTCAATCACCGCCTGACTAAATATATAGGCATCGTCACTTCAAACACATGTTGAGCAAACGGGTAAAAAAAATTTATGCTATACTGCACAAAATATTTGGGAAATTAAAATCTAATTAAATGGTCAACTCCCTTAAGTCGTAAAGGAATTGAGATCCGTACTTACGAAACATAGATTATTTCTATACTACCCTGCAGAATGATGATCCTGAAATTGCTTCAGACTTTAACAGTGCAGGGTACATGCTCGCCTTCTTTCTGGTAAATGACATCATAAGTGTATGTGTAATTGATGATCTTTTCCGATGAAAGACATGAATCAAGAAATAGCCTTATATCATACCACATCTCATCATATTTAACTCATACAGAAATCCAACAACAAAAACAACTGGTACAGTTGAGCCTTAAATTGTAGTTAAATAAGCCAATTAAACTGATAATACTTAATAACAGATAGACCAGTGTAGATAGAATGTGCAATTTTTGGGATCTAAAAATAAAGAAGTTGTGTGAGGGAAATAATTTTTTTCAGGATACCCTTTGATGTCAATGATACAGCATGAACAGTGATTGAATACAAAGTTACATAATATTACTAAAAAATGAGGGTTCATGATGTATCCTTAGTCTCTGAACGCATTAAAATAAACTGTTACGGACAGAAAAAGCATCAGCTAGACATTAATTTTGAAATGTTTATATTTTAAGATAACTGTTAATGTTCATTGTTGACTTCGTGTTATTAATTAAATGCTGTTTGAATAGTGGAAAATGCTCAAAAGATAATATGCAGCATAAAATAAGAAATAGCAGGTCAGTTCTTCTTTTACGATAGCCAATAGTATATTGCATTTTTATTTCTCAAATGGTAGAAAGCAGGTCACATTGTACATATACAACCGATCGTTAATGTTCAAGACTAAAATTTAACTGAATAAGTTATGTTAGGTGAATGAAATTATAACATGTCACGTACCCATTGCTGACAATAATAAATTATGGACCATTCTTTAATCAAATAGGATAAAACACCATGTTTCCTAGGTCGCTCGTGCTATATGCATTTTAAGTGTAAAGGTAACAGACGTGGAATTATTCATTTTTATAATAATTTTTTACATGTAAATTATAAAGTTCTATTATTATTGAGATACTTGTTAGCTCATATCTAAACTTATTGCTGAAACACAAAATTATAGGACCATGTTTGTTTAAATTCATTGAAAAAATGCAACATTTTCTCCAAAAGAACAGGTAATCTTTTATTTCAAAACTTAGAAAAAATATAACACTGATCACCTATACCAAACATTTATGTTTCCATTAAAATGTAAAAACAGAACTCATTTAAAAAAATAAAATGAAAAACATCATGTACATAAACATGATAAAGACTTTCTGAAATACTTTTCAAAGTATACAGTAGTGCATTATCCTATTCACTAGGTTTTACACACAATGATACTAAACTGAGTATACAGCAGTATCAAGCATCATAATTATTTGATATTAAAGATAAACAATGATTTAGAAGAGGTTTTAATTCTTGCTTTGGCATAAATTTGTAGTTCAATATTATTGTATAAATAAATTGTTGAATTCTTGGAATGCGATCAGACCTTCAGACGAGATTAATTTTATGCAAACATACAAATTTAATGTGTGCTAAACTCATTCTGTAAAATTAAGATATTAATTTTTTTCCTGTAACAATTTGACAAATAGAATTACTGTAAATTCAAAAATTAATGCGTTCATTTAATATTCTTGCATATCACTGATTACTGGTAAAAATGGGATTGCAAATATTTCATGAAGGAAAATCACTGCTGAAATTTTGGAGATTTTGTTATTGCTAAACTGGCATTGCAGCATTTTATGCATTGAAAAACATTGCGATACTTTTTTTAATTTTCATTGTATCACAGGCTGAAAACTGGTATACGCATATATATCCCATGCCAGTTTATTTTCTAGGTTCAATTTAATGATTATTTACATGTTCTCATAAGACTTGAAACTCAGTTAGCCATTTATAGGACCTATCACTTTTTTAAAACATTAGTTAACATAATTTTTGAGTTAAGTTTAAAGATTATAAGTCCTTTTGCAATGAAAAGTCACATATTGACACACTTGATCACACTTGTATTTAACATCATGGCATATGACTGAAAGCTTCAAAGTTCTGTAATAATTAATAAGTTTTATAGTTTTACTTTTCTTTATTTAAGTGTCCTGCACATATAAGATAATTGAAATGAATCGATTTAAATACTGTAACTTGGTCCAACTACAAAAAATGTAGCTCTACTGGACTTTTCGTACCCTAACACTCTTTATTGTAGTAAAGGTCCCCTCAAATACAAAAGGACACATCGTATATATCTGGAATTACTGATATTCACTTACACAAAGTTGAAAAAATCTTATAAATGTTAAAACACCGGCTTTTATGTTAAAAAAAAAAATTATTGTATCTCTCGTTACGAGCGGAATTAATCCGCGCTTTCCCCGGTACCGATTCTAAATCGCGATCTTTGTTGCGATTTAAAACATCGCTGACAATAGGATTTTCGTTTTATTTTTTATATTTCGGCCTACCACAACCTTTTAATCTAAAACAAAAGCCATCAACTGAAAAAAATTATTTTTTTGCATTTAAATACGAGCATGAAACTTGCTGTGGGGTTTCTCCAATTTTATCTCTGAGAGTCGTACGAGGCAAGCAAAGTTGACAAAATCACGGAATTCGACCATCAGAGATGTAAAATTCATTCCAAATAAACAATCTAAAAAACTATTCTAACTCCCAGCACTTTTAAGTAACCTTGGTAGTTGGTTAACTTACTGTTAAAATTTGACAGAGAATGGTGAAGCGTAAAAGGTTGTGCTCGAGCCAAATACAAACGACAGTTTTAACTCATGAAAACGGCATGTCATGTAACAGAGCTAAGGTCACGGGGTCATATTTTTATGTTAAATGATGAGAAATGGGACGACCTTTCATTATTGCCCATGTACGACCATTGAATATTTACAGCAAAGCCAGAGCTGACAATTCTCTTCCTACCCCCCTTTTTCGTCATTTTTACAAAATTTCGTCCTTAATGTAGTTGCATACTTTCATCAAATTCTATATTTATTTCTACTCGAAACTTGTACTACTATTTTACTAAAAAACTTTATGGTAATACCTTTTATTAGTTACACTTAAAAACGGGAGTGCTACAACTTCGGAAAGTCACATATATAAAATGTTTGGAGCATCAAAATACGAAAAGTCTTTACAAAAGAGAAAATAAGAATGAAACCAACTTTGTCCGAGGGAATTGCTACATTAATATTTATTGGTTTAGTCATATAGTATTTTTTTAATTGAAATTTCAAATTGAAATGCATCAGTTAATCTATTTCAATACATATAATTAGAATAAGATCTATGATAGCGCAATGTTATAACAAGACAGCAAAGGGAGGTAAGATTAATCTTTGTTTTTGAATAGTTTGGTGTGATTATTATGATGTCTAAAATCTAAACGTTATAAATGAAGGTGAATTAAGGAAATGCAAGTGACATCAAAAGCAACTCATAACTCATGACATGGGTATGTATATCGATTAATTGTTTTCAAAAGATTGAAAGCTGCTGTTTTAACGTCGGGTAAATCTTTAACTCATCGGATGAAAACATTATGACATCGTTGAAAATTTCAAGTATGCGGTATCATGAGGGAAAATCCGGCTACATGTATTTCTGATCCAAAAATTTCTCTACCCAATTTGTATTAGATGGGAAAGTAATACAGGGACATAATCTATCAATATTTGGAGTTTTCACTTTATGCTGAATAGAAACATGGAAAAAGAAAAAATCGATTACGGTATAATGTCTTGTTTTTGTTTGACTATTATTTGAAGGTCAGTTTTGGTCATATAGCTCTTCAACTATTTCGATTCTTATACATCCTTGACCTTCCAATATGTGGCTTTTAGCGTTCTTGATAATGGTAAATCCAGAAAAGCGTTTTGAACGAATTGAACTTACAAAGTGTTGTTTTTATTTTTAATTGTGTTTTAAAGTACTGAAAAAAGTAAAATCATAAAAATACCAAGGAAAATTCAAAACGGAAAGTCCCTGATCAAATGGCAAAATCAAAAGCTCAAACACATCAAACGAATGGAAAACAATGTCATATTCCTGACTTGGTACAGGCTTTTCCTTATGTAGAAAGTGGTGGATTAAACCTGGTTTTATAGCTAGCTAAACCTCTCACTTGTATGACAGTCGCATAAAATTCCATTGTATTGACAACAATGTGGAACAAAACAAACAGACATAATAGGTAAAAATGTCAAAACTAGCAGTCAACATTGTGTTATAATCTTAATCACTATAAAAACAAACAAATATGTCAGCAAAGAAAAACCAAATGTCATATAGACAAAGCACATATGCAAAAATGAAAGACAGGAATACAAAAAAATGATCATAGCACAATAACACAATGGCGGGATGTATAAGTACCGAAACACACCAAAAGGATATTACCAAAAATGGACTAAACAGTAAAGGTTAATAATTTACGAAGACAAAATAAAAGAACACTATAACACGTAACTAAGATGATACACAACGTCAGTACCTAGAATCTATACTTCGTGACCATCATGTATTATTTGTGAAGTTGATACGGAATATTTATCAACAAGGTGAACTTTTTTAGAAAAAGGACGAGACGTTCTTTGACATACCTTGGTTCATCAACTTTCTGCTCAGACACAGGTGACGTTTTATAAAGTCTGAGTAGCAGCTGATAGCTCTTGAATATCGATTGAGTTGGGAAATGTATACCCCATATGCAGGTGAAGTTGTTAAATTGGTACTAAGGTGATGGAAATTGATAATTTCAAAATTTAAATCGTCTCGTTTGTCATAGATTCTAGTATTGAGATGACCGCTTATGTCAAATTAGAGGTATAAGTCTAAAAATGAGGCAGAGGAAGCCGTGTCTGTTGTTTCTTTAATTTTCAGTTCTGGAGGATATATTAATGGAACCAATCAGAAAAGTTTGGATTGTTAATGGAAAGAACATCATCAATATATCTGAATGTGAAATTAAATGATCTGGCTTCTTTGATCTTCTTGTTTTTGACAAGTGTCTGAAGGAATTCCGTCTCATATGAAAATAAGAAGAGGTCGACAAGGAGAGGCGCACAGTTCGTTCCCATATGCATGCTGACAATTTGTTGAAAATATATATGATATTTCAGTTACTGCTTCCTTTACAATTTCAAGCAAGGTGGCATCAGGAGTACAAATCCCTCCAACTAAGTCAGCTCGATTCTTCGTTTACAGACTAAAATAAACTACATTCTCCTTATCTTAATTAAGACGTTGCTATTTTTGCTTTATGTTTTTGTATTTTTGTTCAATGTTTTTGTTGCACTTATTCGAAGTTTTTTTACATGGCCATGCAATTTTAGAAATATGATATAGCTTCTGTTTACATATATGTTTGTCCAAATTTAGTCAGTCAAATGTCTAGTTTAAGAATTCTCCCCCCAGGAATTTACAATGCTTTATATAATACTCTTGTTAAGATACACCTAAGGGGTATACAATGTCTATACACATAATTTTTAATTAATGTGTGCGAATTTGAATTGCGAATTATGCAAAGGTTCACCGGAAAGCGATTTACTGTATCCTTGTTGATATGAAATTAAACAGCATACTTGTTTATTTTTATAGTTAAGATGTAAAGACAACTCAAAATTAATTTATTTCTTTTCGTCGGTTAATGTGTTTGCAGTCAGTAGAAAAATAGGTTTGTCTTTATGAGCACTGCAGTTAACGACAGCTTTGCTTTATAGGTTTACAATAAACAAACCTTATTGCCGAAGTTTACAATTATTACTATCCGCTTTTCGATCATCAACAGGAGTAACACACCGGTTGTCACATGTGGCGCAGAAGCTTCTTTTTGTCCAGAGCACCGTATTGAATCCTCGGTCTCTGTTTGGGTTCATTTGTGCAGGGTCTTTAGTTTTTTGTCCATTGTATGTTTTGTATGTTTTTTTTTTTTTTATTTATTTATTCTTCTCTTCGGAGGAATTTTGGCAGTTGTATTGTCTTGCTTATTTTTGTATTTTCCCCGTGGTTTCTCCTGCCTTTTTGAACACAATATTGGGCTTTTTTTACTCCAATGATATGTACACTGAAGAAATGCCCCTAAGATGTAGCTAAATAAATCAAGAGATAACTATGTTAGAAAAAGTTTTATAACAAAACTGCCTACAATTGTTTATATACGACAAATATTCTAGTGTTTAAACATAAAAAGTCTTACAGATATACCACCAATAATCTTTTTATTTTATTATCAGATGTTCTTTTGAAAATAAATTATATGTGATTGTCTGATATTCGTTGAAGACTTCTGTTTTGCGTCTATTCTTTTCTAGCTTCTGTTACGTCGTTTTTTTATTAGAAACACACATCTTGACGTTTATTACCACTCTTTATGTTTGTTCCTCAGACTATGTGCATTTCTCGAGTATTTGGGTCATCTTTGCCCCACTTTCAAGTTCTTCCATAACCTTAAATGACAATCAGTTGATATGAGATAATTATCGATATTATTATGATACATTCGTAATAGTTGATTACTAAATATTCATAATTTATGCTTTCTACAGCAATATTCGTCATGCACAGGAAAAGCAATTGGTATATGATTACAGCTTCAAAATAAAACTGGTTGTGTGACAGATAATTATAGTTCAATTTAGTGACATAATAGGTTATTAATTTTTGCTCTTACCAATGGGATGACCATTTGACATTCGGGATAGGATGGGGTGGGATAGTAAAAACTCCTGGCAACTAAACAAAATAATCTTGTTTAAGACGGGATGAAATTGAATATTCTTAAGATTAAAAACGACTATGTGTATCGATAAAGACTTGTCAAGTACAAATTTAAGGTCTGTGTGTAAAAATGTAGATTTAGGATATAAAAGGTTTTAGCCTTATATAAAGCTTTGCAGTGCTTCGCAGTTTCCGTCTTTAGCGTAAGATGTGGTTCATGTGGTTGGTTAATACAAAAAATTAATCCGATGTGATATGATTGCCAATGAAACAACTATCGCAGGGGTTAAAAATCCACCAGCCCGACGCCTGGGACTACAGCATTTAGGCCTTGGGCAACCAAAACTGGTAACCCAATATGCCCGACGGACTAGTAACAAAAACTTCTTGGCGTTTCCAAAATAGAGAGTGGGACAGTCTTCAGAAAACTTAAACTTGGTGCAATAATATTTCATCAATCATGATAATCTTCATTTATATTAAAATAAATTTGATTTTTAAAGAAATGAAATTTATAACAAATACAATTTCAGTTTAGAGACTGCACTCAGTTTGTAATCTATTTATAACCCACAATTAGCTTACCTGTGATAAATGTAAATATGGATAGTTTTATAAAACTATTATAAAAGACACAAACTTCATGACCTTTGGATGGTTGATATTTTTCACATAAATATTTGAGGTCATTTGATTTATTTTGAGGAATAGGATTTAAAAACTGAAAACAAATATGAGCATTATATATAACCAGCTCAGGCAGCTGATAATTCTTGTACACAAACGTGGTGATATCTGATAAAAATCACTCCAATCCTTTTATATAACCATGTATAGCAGACTTGTACCATCTCAGGATTTGGTCAATTCATTATTGCAAAATATTTAATGAATATATAATTATCGATTAATTGAATATAGCTGCTCTGAATGGGATATTTTTTGCTGACACAAGTTTTTGGTATTCGATTTGCAAAAATCTACTGTACAAAGGATAAAAATTGTTAAGTTTATAGAACTCATTGTATCATGCAGCAAAGTTGAAACTCTGAATTTGTAAGGCATACTCGGACTAGCAGGTCAGTTTTGTTGGGGTAGTAGTTCTTCCAACAGGGCTAGTAAAATCCTGCTACCAATAAGCCCTAGGCTAGTGAGCTTTAACAAAATTTCTCAACCCCTGCTATCAACCAACGTCCATATGACAAAACTAAAATCAATTATAGGTCACCAACGGTCTTCAACAATGAGAAAAACACGTACCTTTAAGTCAGCTTTAAAAGGTCCCGATAAGAAAAATGTGAAACAATTCAAATGAGAAAACTAACGGCCGAATTTATACAATACAATTTACGAAAAACAAATATGACAGACATGAACCAAAGACAATGACTGATTTACAGGCTCCTAGCTATGGATAGGCAAATAAAGAATGTATCGGGGTTAAACATATTAGTGAGCATTAAACCCTCCCCTAACCTGGGACATTGGTGTTACCAGGTTCAACCCACCATTTTTTTCTTGAAATGTCCTGTACCAAGTCAGGAAAATGGCCATTGTTATATTATAGTTCGTTTCTGTGTGTGTTACATTTTAATGTTGTATTTTGGTGTGTCGTTGTTCTCCTCTTATATTTGATGCGTTTCCCTCAGTTTTAGTTTGTAACCCGGATTTGTTTTTATCTCTATCGATTTATGAGTTTCGAACAGCGGTATACTACTATTGCCTTTATTTAGAACAAACTGTAAAAAGCAGTTGTAAAAATGCCTTCTATCAATTTTGTACGAAGCACAAATAAACACCTAACACCAAACACTAGACAAAATGCACCGATATAAAAGTACTCGTCGTTACTCATAGCTAGTTCACAGCCAATTACAACTAATGGAATACCAATTGTTACATGTTTGTTAAGTTTTTGCGCCTGTCCCAAGTCAGGAGCCTCTGGCCTTTGTTAGTCTTGTATTATTTTTACTTTTAGTTTCTTGTGTATAATTTGGAGTTTAGTATGACGTCCATTATCACTGAACTAGTATATATATTTGTTTAGGGGCCAGCTTAAGGACGCCTCCGGGTGCGGGAATTTCTCGCTGCATTGAAGACCTATTGGTGACCTTCTGTTGTTGTCTGTTCTGTGGTCGGGTTGTTGTCTCTTTAACACATTCCCCATTTCCATTCTCAATTTTATTGTTAAGTAATAGTTTCAAGATTGCGTGAATGTCGAATGAAACTAATAGCTTCGTATTGTGATGCTAATCAATAATCTCATAATGAATACTCACTGCTGTCATTTTATTTCCTTCGATTTGTCGTACGAGTTTCACATTTTTCCAACCAACTGGTAATTCCATTTTTTCCATTACAGTCATTTTGGTATCAGAGTCAAATTTGATAGTAATCTAAAACATACAGAAATATGTTTATCGCAAAATCTACTTTTTCGTATTTCTTTTAAGCGAATAGCTAATTTACAAGGTAACACATTTAGAAATATGAGCAAAAATTGAGATGAGGTACCAACGTGTTATCTTCTGTAGGGAGAGGAGGACTGTTTTTCCAGGTTAAACGTTTTTTAACTTTCTTTTCTAAACGTTGTTTCTTTAAAAGAAATCTGAAGCATTTCATTTTGAAAACAAAACATGCGCTACATGTTGATATTACATAAAGTAATTTTAACGCGATTTCAATTGAATGATTAATGTTTGCTTAACGTCCATTTGGTATCATAAGTATATTCAAAGTCGGCAAAGTGATATGCGTACCTGGCATATAAAACCAGAAGATACCGGTTTTACATGACTGAAATTCATTTAAAACCTTCCACATTCGAAGAATTGATTAACGCTTTGTTTGCTTAACTGAAGATGGAAAATATTTACAGATATACACTTGTGAATAGTCTTTTCCCTTAAACATCTACTAAAGATTGCATAGAAAGAATACAATAATTATCAGAGACTTTAATTTTTACTACCTTAAGACATTTTCCAAATGCATTTTTCGTCTCCAATTCTTTTCCTTCTTCGTAGGTATTAGTTGATCTTGGTGTGTTGTTCGATTCATTTGTAACTGACCACTTATCTCCGTCTTTGGTGAATTCAAATGTCCAGGTAGATTCTTTGTACTTGGTAATCATTTCATCTGTATAGCCTGAAAGTTGATTTTGCATGTACATATATTCAATACGTATAATTTTTTTTATATAAAAGCTAAGAGACAAAAACAAACATATATGACTATATGCACAACTTAAACTAGGATTCAAATTATTGTAATGAATTCAGTTTTCATACTGCAGACTTCATATCTTTTAGTAGTAACATGCTATCTTATTGGGCAATGGCGTTTACGTATCGCAGATGATAAGATATGTCAGAACCTGTTCTTACTGTTGAGATTATACTCACAAATTAAAATAAAGACTCGTAACTATAAATCTACTCTAGAAGGCTATCAGGAACATTTAAGAAATACACAAGTTCTCCATCAAGTTCTCAATCACTATTATTACTCAATTGGCACACCTTCTGTTTTTGATACATGCTATTCCGACCACGTTCACTCTAATATCATCTGTAAGTGTTTAAACAGCTTACATGCACTTATTAATATCTTTACTGAAAATGGGAATAAATCATTTCACTGTTTTGTGTATTCAAAAGTATTTAGACTCAGGATATTTCATATTACCATCATCTACATAGTCCGATTGGTTATTAGTCAATCACTACATTTTTCTTTTCTCCTCTTGACATCTAGATTTAATTTAGTTGTGTAGCAGTACTTTGATGAAGATTTGGATAAAATAAACGATTTTCCTTCAAAAAAAACACGTGTGTTTTATAGTAAAACTTAGCTATTCAACTATATTAATCATATACAACTTTTTGATGTAATGCGAATGATCATATTACTTTAAATAACAATATCTTTAAACGGATATTCATTTTTGTAAAAAAAAATATTTGCCTTTAATTATTAACCTGAGCAGACAATGACAATAACTGCAGCATAACAGCAATAACTGTCTTGTCCTAGATTTAGATATTTCACTGTTACACCAGAAACTCTACACAAAAAATTACGACAAAAGGGATGATTTTTCTTTCCCTGTTGTTAATTTTTCTTTTTTGGACGGTGGTGTTCCTTTGGTACCGTCTTACGGTGTTTATATATCCCAACTCGTTCGCTATGCCCGTGTTTGTAGTGACGTTTTGTATTTCAATGAGCATAATCTAAGTAATACTGGTAAATTATTAAGACAGGGATTTCGTTACCGCAAATTACTTAAAACCTTTACTAAATTCTTCCATAGATACAGAATTTGAGTTGCAAGTTTGGCTGTACCTGTATAAAACTTATTTCAAACGACATAACACATCCTAAATTTTACGGTGATGTTGTTAACCGAGCCCGGACATTTAGATGCGATTCCGGTAAACTTATCAATCCTTTAAATACACTTATTCTAAAAGGATACCAATACAACACTGTAATTAAATCTTTGAATATTGTTTTTATTGGTATAAATATTGATTTTGTTATCAGTAAATTAAAACCATACTAAATACTATTATTATACACATATGTTCTTTCACGGTACTACAATCTGTCGATACCTTTATTTTGGCATTGCACATGGTCATTTTTTTTCTCTGACTGTTAATGACGTCTTTACACTTAAACTATTGGACATTTGATGTGTACTGATTGATATGTTAGTCTTAGATACATGAATTTTTTCTTAAGGGCCTTTTATAGCCGACTTTACGGTATGGGGTTTTCTCATTGTTGAAGGCCGTACGGTTGCCTATAATTGCTTACAGCAGATATTGATATATTTCACAATATCAGTGTACCAAGCTTCTAATGAATTTTCTCGATAGATAAATAATACAATAGCCATTTGCTTGTATAACGTAGTTTATAATATTTTAACTTTTTAAGATGACGATTGAGGTTTCAAAATAACGTTTAATCAGTATGGTAACCGACGTAAACAAGCTATTGATTATGTCACCTTTATGAATCAAAGTGAGTCGTATCGAAAAATGTGTGAAGAAAGATATAACCATTTACATATGTCTACTTTATCTCCTTTTTTAGGAAAGATTGTTTATGTTCGAATTAGAAATTAATTTAACCACTTGATTTGATAAGTATGTAGATTTATAGAAAAGGTTTCAAATTCCAAAATTAAAATATTATTAAATTATGGTAAAATTCATGTTTTCCTCTGCATAATTTTAAAGTTCTTGCATCATTGTAAATAATCCATGGTATCAAATGTATGTTATATGAGATGTATATTTGTCAGCTATATGAAAACTGTTTAGTTTTTCATGTATTATTACAGTATCTAAGTCAAATCTCCGTTCCCACGCCGTGAAGATGCAATATAAAATTTCAAAACAGAAGAAAATGGCAAAAACAGAATTATAAATGAAATAATAAATAAGATAAAAACAAAATTATATGATAAATAAGATTGAAACAAAATAACATGATATACGAGTTGGAAACAAAATCACATGATATATAAGATCGAAACAGTTATATGATAAATAAAACTTATGACTAGTCAGGACACATGCAGAATAAATATTAAGTAAAAATTCAAACTGCACTTACCCAAAGCTTTGCCTACACCTTCGATATTGGACATAGATACTGATTTCCATTTGCCTAAAAACTGAGCCATATTGAAGCAAAACTAAATTTCATGTAGACGTTAACCTGTCGTGGTGGTTGAATATTTGTGGGTAATATAGTGGCTGTTCTTTTCATTTATATAGTAAACTAACTCGTCATAGATCAATATACAACTTTTGGGATATCAGTTACCAGGTAAACTGCATTATGTTTAAGTAGAACGTTCTAATATATGAATTGAAAAAGGTAGAACGCCGTTTTAAATATCTAATTTAAAGATTCATTGTGCTAATAAGATATAACTCATTCAATGTTATTGTAAAATAGTCAATATTTTTTTTTCATGTAATCATTTTTAAGTAGAACGTTCTAAAACATATTCTGCAAGAAAGTAGAATGTCCTCTTATTTATGTAATTTTATAATGAAATAGAAAAGTCAGTATTTGTTATTTTCATTCAAATTAGTTTTGTTTCCAGATCTTACCCCGCGAAATGAGTAGTTTAAAAAAATTAAAGAACCTTGCTATACTGCCAATACGGGAGATCATGATACTATAACTACATGTTCATGTAGCAGTCCCAAATATTACTTGATATCGATTTATATTGCCACGAAAATGAATTTGAACGTAATACACCATGGGAAAAGATATATTTGTTTTGTGATGACCTCGTTGATTATATTATCTATCTGAGGTCATACCATTAACCGATAAATAGACCCATATATCAAAAGATATAATAAATTACTTGTTTTGATTGAATTTCATCTTCAGTCACTACTTTTTTTCTTTTAAAGCAGCGAATAATCAGAGATCCTTCTTTTAAAAGCATTTGGTGATTTATTTAGAAATGAATTCTCTACTAATTTTTTTTATTATGACAACTAATAATAACAATGGACAACCTTTTACATGTTTTCGGTATGACAGATACAAAAGGTACATGTAATACATATTAAATTCTGCTGATCATGTTTGCTAAATCTACGGAAGGTCATTTGGGACATTTCAAAAGAATTATTTGAATTCGTGATCCAAAATTTAAATATATCATGACCACTAATTGAAATTGCGATCACGAATTACATAATTCGTTATTACAGATCATATTCATGATAACGAGTCTGAGGAATCAGATTTTTGCAATTCGGAATAATGAATTAAATTTGTCACAGATTGATTTATTTCGTGATAACAGATTGAATTCATATCCTTAGATTAAGTGATTAATTGATTGGTGTTAAACGCCACTTTCCGCACTATATAGTGATATTTCGTAGCGGTTAGTTTTTTATAGTTGAAGGGAGTCGCAGTGCCCGGAGAGAACCACCGACTTTTGGTAGGAAAACTGACAATCCTATTCAATTAAGATTTGAGTCGAACGCACCAGCAACGTGCCGGACTGGAACTCACAATCTCTGTGATGACATGGTTTTGGATACAGTACTTATCCTTCGATTAAAATCGTAATCAGTATTTGTGTAATTTGTTAAAACGAATTATAATTTGTAATCACGTATTACATTAGTGATAATGAAACTGTGGAATTAGTTACAACATATTTTTGTAATTCGTGACTAAAATTAAATCCGGTGTTATTCATCTCGGATAAAATCCGTGGTATTGTTGAAATGCCGATTGCTTGTCGAAAAATATGTCCTTCAAACGAAACAATTAGGTTATTTCTTGATTCGAGCGGGCACTGATGAAACGAAACGCGTGTCTGGCGTACTTAATCCTGGTATCTATGATGAGTTTATATTCAAGAAATCAATCATCTTGATAATATTGGTTTGAGAGTATTTTAGTTTACCTGATATATTTAAAAGAATAATTTGTCCCTCCCCAGAACAATATATTTTGTACTTTAGTAGATCTTTTGAATTTTAAGTATCCACATTTGATTCACATAGCCTCTAGAGTGAGTAGTTTCACGTACCCCTTACCTGATTGCCATTGGCGATTGCCACATAAACAGATCACTAAGATGTAACAAAATGGATCTTAACTATTAATTTAATACCAAACAGAAAACAATAAACTTGCGAAAAAGATGGTATACCGCAAACAAAAGGTACAAAAATTAGTACACCATATCCGGATTTTGACAATTAATGTCTCTTCAATGATGTTAGGAATCTAAACGGCATTTGGAAGGCCATATAATTGACCTCAATTTAAAATAGACTCTTGAATTTTGAAGAGTCGAAATAGGATGAACGGATCATATAAACCCGAAGGCAAATATAATAAAAGCCCAAACGAAAACATATAAACGAGTCTAAATTAAAAACTACGTTCAAACCTATGATTGCGTTGGATAAAAACCGCAATTTTTATACGTGTGCATGCAAAACAAATTTCTGGGTAGAGGGGTCTAAATGCAGCACAAACATCATTTTCCAAAAGACCAAAAAAGTGAAAAAGTATATTTTAACAAAACGCATTTGACTAGCAGGTCGAATAACGGATGTTCTTAAACCCTGCTCACTGCCATTGGCGATTGCCAAATAAACGGATCACAAAGATGTAACAAAATGGATCTTAACTATTAATTTAATACCAAACAGAAAACAATAAACTTGCGGAAAAGATGGTATACCGCAAACAAAAGGTGCAAAATTAGTACACCGCATCCCGATTTCGACAATTAATGTCTCTTCGATGATGTTAGGAATCGAAACGGTATTTGGAAGGCCATATAATTGACCTCAGTTTAAGGTAGACTCTTGAATTTTGAAGAGTCGAAATAGGATGAACGGATCATCTAAACCCGAAGGCAAATATAATACAAGCCCAAACGAAAAAATATGAACAAGTCTAAATTGAAAACAACGTTCAAACCTATGATTGTATATATATATATATATATGAACTAAAACATCAACATTAGGCTATAATATGTGTTACGTTAGCAACATCAAAATTATGATTTTCACTATTCATTTAATCTTTTTTCTTGTGTATCGATTTTTTCAAATTCACGTTCTAATCCCCTTTTTAACAATACTAGATAAACTCATCATAGATACCAGAACTAAAACTTTGTCCACTAATGTCTTAATCATTTTTTTTTTTTTTTTTTTTTTCAGGAATGAATATCGTTTGCCAATCAGATGGTTTAGATTAAACATATCATATTTCTCTTAATGAATACTCACTGCTGTCATTTTATTTCCATCAATTGTTCGTACGAGTTTCACATTTTTCCATCCAGTTAATTGTTCCCATTTTTCCATTACAGTCATTTTTGTATCCGAGTCAAATTCGATAGTAATCTAAAACACAAGAAACAACTAACAATTTAATTTACGAAGTGACACGCTTAGCAAATGGACTGAGGTACCAATCTATTGTTTTCTGTGGGGGAAGTTAAGTTTTATTTTACGACAAAAATTGTTTAACACTTTCTATAAAAAAAAATACTTATTAATTATATATCTTATTCCCATGTCGTTTTTATTTCTCCCAATATTCGAAGGAAACAAGCCATTTTTGTGTTCAGTTCCCTGCACCAATCAAATGGCTTCCTTTGTTGTTAACTTACAGTCTGTCGCGTCCTAGAAAAAATACAAGTGTGTTTAAAATTTATTCTTATTAACATTTCTAAACGAATTCACATAAATAAGACTGCATAAAGTTTGATTTAAATCATCGACAGATTATGTAAGAGGTTTCATTATCAATTTGTATTAATTTTTTTTATCGAGTTTCAAAAATCTGTTTTGTACATTTTAATAGTAAAGGTTTAACGGTTTCGTCCAAGTAAGAGATTATACATGTACTACGATATTAAGGTGATTCAAGTAAAAACTCTTACTTTCATAGTTTACATTACTGGAAAAGAAACAAATTTAATGCAAAATTGATTGATTGATCAATATCTGTTTAACTTCCAGTTGGAATTATAAATTATACATATTCAGAATGATTAGTTGGATAGAGAAAACTGTAAACTAGAACCAAATTAAATCTGAAATTCCTGACAGATCAGAAGAAGACTTGGCATCCAACCCGAATATAAATGTTTTACTCCGGGTCGGCAAAGTGTTTGACTTTTTCCCTCCATGATCCAAACATGACACAAAACCAGTAGATTCTGATTTCACATAACTTGGAATCGATTATGAGGCTCCCAAACATGTAGAATCGGCAAACAAATGTGTTTGCTTAACTGAAGATGGATTATTCATACAGATAAAGATATTTGTGAATATCCTTTCCACTTAAAATTCACTAAACTTGGATAGAAATATGACATATTATTAGCAGAATCTTCAATTTTTACTACCTTAAGACATTTTCCAGATGAGATTTTTGTAACTAAGTCTTTCCCTTCTTCGTAAGTATAAGTAGTTCTGGGTGTGTTGGTCGATTCATTTGAAACTGACCACTTATCTCCGTCTTTCGTGAATTCAAATGTCCAGGTGGATGCTTTGGACATGGTAATCATTTCATCTGTATAACATAAAAGTTCATTATATATTTCATATAATTAATATAATAAATAAAAATAAATACAACTGTGTGGATAACTTAAACATGTTAAAACAAGGATTCCAAATTATCCACCATTTCTACGTTCCCCATCACAAACTGTCAATCTTTATATAATAGAGTGTCAAAGATTCTTAAATTACTATTGAAACTTTTACTCTCTCATATATCCATCGTTGATAAGCGCTTATCTGATAATATTGCTTGTTTTATCTCTGATTATGCCCAGTATTACTGGGTACAATTTTGGAAACTTCTTACTGTAGAGGGATATTTTATCTCAATTGACTTACTGTTTTGTGTTCATTTTATTTCGAATGTGTTCAATCTTATAGTTGTCTGTAAGTGTTAAGGTAGTGCACCTGCACTAATAAATTATATTGACTGAAAATGAAATATATTGTTTCAATAAATTTAAAGGAATTGGACTAGAATTTTTTTTCCTGGTAGAAATATCGACACAGTGTTTTGAGGCCAACCACTACATTTTCTATGCCAGGATTGTTAAATCGAAATAGCCTAGCCATTACGTGAATTAAAGTAAAATTTAAAAATTCATTGTTTCGTTACAATTGACAAAATGATTGAGTTAGAATTTAAATTTCAAAGAAGAGAAATTAAGATTCTATATCACTTCAAAATATTAAAACTTTAACAGCAAGGTTAAGCAAATCTAGCTTATAAAAAGATAACTCTGCCACGTTAAGGAATGTTTTATAAATATATGATTTGCTAAAAAAATAATCAATAATTTATGACACATAACATAAATTCCAAAACAGTGGTGACATATGCAACGCATCTTTGTATAGAGAAAGGGAAGTATGACCGACCCGAACGAAAACGCTGTATAAAGTTTAACTAAACACCTGCATGGATTTGACAAAGCCAAAACGAACAAAATAGCCCTTACATTGCTGTTGTATGGAATCAAACACTCTGTTATCAGGTTTTATTTATATAGCATACCACTGTTGGGATATTAGGTTATCAGGTTTTATTCATATAGCATACCACTGTTGGGATATTAGGTTATCAGGTTATCATTTTTAAGTAGAACGTTCTAATATGTGTTCTACAAGAAGGTACAATGTCCTTTAAATGTCCAATCATAGATGGGTATTACATCTATGGTTCAATGTAATGAAAGACTGTGCTAAAACTGTAAGAAAAGTCAATAATAATTTTTATTTCATGAAATTTATTTTTAAGTAAAACTTTCTAATATATGTTCTGCAAGAAAGTAGAATGTCCTTTAAATATCCGACTTAAAGATTGATTGGGCTAAAACTGTAACGCATTTAATATTATTGTGAAATAGAAAAGTCAATAATTCTTATGTTTAGGTAATCATTTTTAAGTAGAACGTTCTAATAATTGATTATATGTTCTGCAATTAGAAATTAAAGTTTTGTACAACTGTATAGTGATACATGATACCAATACGGTTATGTACTTAGTAACAGTATAGTGATAGATGTTGTCACAAACATGTTGATGTACTTAACAAGAGTAAACTGATACATGTTAACGCAAACATGTTGATAAACGATACAAGTGTATTTGACTTTCGAGGAACTCATTTCTAAAACCCCAAATCTAATTTAAAGTTACAATTAAATACGAATTATTTCCCCTGTTGGGAAGTATACTGGTATACTAGTTCGTTGCGGTTAAAACCAATGATGAGAAGTTTATTTATATATCTACAAATCCGAATTAAGAAACTAAATGGGTCTATCAATACCCACGCCACGTCAATTTTTAAAGACCCAAATGTTCCAAAACACTTGTCCTGCCTCCATGACAAATATGTTGTTGTCCCCGCATATAAAGCCCCAAACAACATCGTTTTTGTGTGTAAATATCATTACATAAACTGCTTAATAAATGAATTAGGTATTGACAATTCACTTGGAAACACAACATATACCCTCACGACACTTACCAAAGAGGAAATCCTGGATAATCATAGGTCTGCTCTATGTTCCTTTGGTATTTCAATCAAAGATGAAGAACTGGATCTTCCATCAATGTATTGGATACCTAAACTACATAATGTCCTTACAAACAACGGTATATTGCTGGGTCTTCCAAGTGCTCCACGAAACCTCTTTCTAAATTATTAACATCTATTTTATCAGCAATCAAAGCCGGGCTCCAAAGTTATTGTGAAACTGCCTATTCTAGAGGTAGCGTGAATCAGATGTGGATACTAAAAAATTCCAAAGATCTTTTAGAGTACAAACAATCTAAGACTCTCTCATCTTGCAATAGTATTAAAACATTTGACTTTTCTACACTTTAGACAAGTATTCCCCATTCCAAACTAAAAGACAAATTGAAAGAGTTGGTATTACTTTGTTTCATTAAAAAGAATGGCGAACGTAGATACAAGTATCTTGTCTTGGGGAGGGATAAATCCTACTTTGTAAAGAATCACTCTGATTCAAACAAAACATTCTCTGAAACTGACATTATCAAGATGCTTGATTTCTTGATTGGCAACATATTTGTTACGTTTGGAGGACGTGTTTTTCAACAGATTGCCGGAATTCCAATGGGAACCAGTTGTGCCCTCTTCTTGCCGACTTGTTTCTTATTATCATGAGGCTGACTTCATACAGGAACTTCTTAGGAAGAAAAATAAGAATTTAGCAATATCCTTTAACTTTACGTTCCGCTATATAGATGATGTTTTCTCACTAAATAATACAACATTTGGTGACTATGTTGAACGAATCTATCCCATCGAACTAGAGATAAAGGATACTACAGATACAGTTAAGTCTGCCTCATATCTTGACTTACATCAAGAAATTGAAAATGAGGGTCGGTTGAAAACAAAACTTTACGACAAAATAGATGATTTCAGCTTCCCAATTGTGAACTTACCATTTCTATGTAGCAACATTCCAGCAGCGCCTGCATACGGAGTATATATCTCCCAATTGATACGATATTCCCGGGCTTGTATTTCCTATCATGATTTCCTTGATAGAGGATTGCTGCTCACAAGGAAGCTATTAAACCAAGAGTTTCAAATGGTGAAGTTGAAACATCCCTTCGTAAATTTTACAGGCGCCATCACGAGTTGGTTGACCGTTATGGAATAACCGTTTCACAGATGATATCGAATATGTTCCTTATGTCGTAACTACAATACCCTTCCCTTTTCACGAATGTGACCTATCGAATTAGACTATTTACCGGATTTGTAATAACATAAGCCAAACGACGGGTGCCACGTGTGGAGCAGGATCTGCTTACCCTTCCGGAGCACCTGAGATCACCCCCAGTTTTTGGTGGGGTTCGTGTTGCTTAGTCTTTAGTTTTCTATGTTGTGTCATCTGTATTATTATTTATCTGTTTGTCTTTTTATTTTTGGCCATGGCGTTGTCAGTTTGTTTTCGATCTATGAGTTTGACTGTCCCTCTGGTATCTTTCGTCCCTCTTTTATTGAAAACATTGTGTTACTATAATCAACAAATACTTTCAGCTTTATATTGAAGTTCAGTTACAAAAATTTTGAAAGGCAATACCCCAGGGCTAACCAAATATCCAAGAAAGAAGCATTTGTAGTATATTTATATCGTATATCTAATAAGATTATACAATAGAACGTACATGAAGTGTTCGCACCGTCTAGGGTTTTTTCATATCATTTGCAGACGTTGCATGTTTGTACTGGAAGTTGATTTCAAAATTTGTATTACTCTTGACTCATGACTGGTTTATTAAATACCGTTGCAAATTTGATTCATTTACTTAGTATCAAAATATAAAATAAATGGTCGTCTAACCGCTTACACGTTTAAAATGAGGAGATTAATCACTGATTGAAATGGCGCCGAACATAATTGCAATACCAAAGGAGCAATAAATAAAGGCAACAGTAGTATACCGCCGTTCAATAGTCATAATTCGATTAAGCAAAAACATATCCGGGTAACAAACTAAAACCGAGGGAAAAACACATCAACTATTAGAGGAAATCAACAGAACAACAGAAACATTGAACTACAACAAAAACAAAAACAAACGCCAACATACATAGAAACATACTGTCTGATAACAACTACCATATTTGTGACTTGGTACAGGACATTTTAAGAAAAATGATGGGTTGAACCTAGTTTTATGGCTAGCCAACCCTCCCGCTTATATGGCAATGTTAAAAATACCGCTAAAATGACAACACTATGTGACAGGAATACAGTACAAACAAACGCAACAACAAAAGATACCAAATTGGACATTAAAAATCAGGATTTGAAGGGAAACGGACAAAGTCATGACCAAAAAAGGGAAAGACGACGAAGGCGACGACGGAGAGGTAAATTGTTGTGTAAATGATGTATTCGATATAAGACTAACAGTGTTTTAGGAAAGCTCTAGAAAATGTACACACACAGCTCGTCAAAAGTTGACACGTTATTTATGATGATAGTGATGATAAATACAAGTGTAGTTCTATACAAAAAAAAAATCATTGATTCTATTCGATTTTTTAAATATTTGTGAGATATTTGACTGATTTTTTGTAAGGGGAGGGGTTCGTTACAGACTATTTACATAAAACGTTACAGACTACCAGGTTAGGAGAGGGTTGGCGATTTCAAACTAGTTTAACCCCGTCACACTATGTAGGTGCCTGTCCCAACTCAGGAGTCTGTATTTCAGTGGTTGTCGTTTGTTGCTGTGTAACTTATTTGTTTTTCGTTCATTATTTTGTACATGAATTAGGCCGTTAGTTTTCTCGTTTGAATTGTTTTACATTTGTCATTGCGGGGCCTTTTATTGTTGAATATGCGGTATGGGCTTTGCTCATTGCTGAAGGCCGTGCGGTGACCTATAGTTGTTAATTTCTGTGTCATTTGATCTCTTGTGGAGAGTTGTCTCATTGGCAATCATACCACATCTTCTTATTTTTATATTAATTGAAAAAAGAGCTGCTGAAGGTGGATTCTTTCTTCGAAAAAAGTATTTGCTACTAAAAAAGAAAAATTAGATCCCTTTCATTGAATGGGAAGACTAAATATTATAAAACAGTTGATTCATGCTTTTTATTCAAATTTTCTGCAACGTAACCAGTATCCAGGATATACCAAATTTTTAACAGGTGTCATTTAAAAGAAAGATGTTTGCATAAAAGTCGTACCTATAGGTAATTCAGTAGCCTACTCTAAACTATCATTCCTATCATGTACAAATGATTTCTTGTTCACTGAGTAACTAAAACTACATCTAGGAAAATGTTGTTTAAACGAATTAGACAGACGTATTTGTCTATACTGTTGATTTCAATCATAGTTTATGCACAACTGTTACAACATTTCATCTTTCAGACTCGTGTGAATTCTTGTGTCATCGATACTCCACTTTCAAGTTCCTGAATTGTCTACAAAATAAGTTGAATATAATTATGTTCTAGAATACAATTCCAAAGGGTTCAATGTTTGTTTAATTCTAAACTGGTTTTAATATGATAAATAAATATCATTCTGTCTATATTACTGCTTGAGTGTATGCTTTGAAAATATGTCTGCTGACAAAAAAATTCGGAATCGCAAAGAGTCTTTCAAGCTTCCTCTTTTTATCTAACCTGTGAATTTTGTTGAACAATAAGTATATGTCTTGGGTTCGTAAAAACGTCGAAGTGTTCAAATTCTAGTCTGTTTTGTTTTTATTATAAGCACACGGGTCGTGGTTAATTCCTCGGATAATTGAAACGGAAGATATTGAAACTGTCTCATTCATATGTAGAATCAAGCATGGGTCTACATGTAGTTAAAATAATTTGTCCGGTAAGCAGACTGGTTTCAGACATCACGTCATACCAACAAATTAAATCTTAGTTTACCATCGTCTTTGAAAAAGCCAAAACATAATTATCTATCCTTTCCGTTTGGGTTGAATACTAGTTTTCTGCTCATATAATTGGAGTTGATTCAGTTTGTATTCTTACATCTGCAGTGTCCACGTTTTGGTAACTCTTTTGAAATTATAAAATTCTGTTCAAATCTTTGAATTATATTGGTTTTATTTCAATTATATAGTTGTATCATATATATAATAACAGATTTTTTAATGGATGCATTTATAGATACTTGAAATCTTTTGAGCAGTCTAAATGAAAAACGTGTAGAATTTAAGACTTGTTTATGCAATAATTAACTTATTCATTGACTAATTCAGTAAACACGTTTTATCTTTCTTCCCTTAAAATCATGTTCATTTGGTCTATCTCAACAATTTACTTTTATTCTTTTAATTTAATATAAATGCTTCTATTTTACCTCACAATATACATGTAACTGAATAAGTCTATTAGCTAATAAAAGATCGCGTGGAGTGAATCAACTTGGATATTTTCCTCCAAATCGGCATTGCCGGTAAATAAACTCGACAAATTGTACCAGCGATTGATTAACCCTATTATTCACCACTCGTGAATAACCAACAGGTCAAATTGAATGCCAATATTTTTTCGGTATAGTAAAGCAGTTATGAGTCGGAGGTATCCAAAATTGTCAATTAGCCCAAGGGGAATATACCTTAGCAGGTTTAACAATTTTGGATATCCCCCTCCTCAGAAAGCCGTAATTTTATATTATTCCAGCTGTGTTTAGTATTATATTCTTGAAATGTTCAATTGATGGTTGAAAATTGAGTCTCTTGTAATCTGAGTCTGAAATATTATTATCAGTTTGCTACTGTTAAACAAATATTGATTCCTGTTACGTTGTTGTTTGACGTTTATTGTAAACTTAGGATCAATCTTGGTTGTGGCGCTTTGTTGTTTGGATATGTTGCTTATTTTTGTATCAACAGGAAAGATTGACTTCAGTAAAACTATGTAATCCAACTAAATAAGTAAATGTCAGTATAACAAAATATACTGTACTTTAAGCTTGTTATCTACTATACACAGAGCACAGAACAGAAAAAATTTCATCCTAGCCCCCTTTCCCCAAATGGTAGCTCAAAAAAAAATCAAATGGTAGCCTTTATCATGAAGATAACATTCACCACTCACAATAGTCAGACAGCACGTATCATTGGTTGAAGTGAATTATTTGGTAGCTACCAATCACGCTTGATCACGGATGCGGAAGACTAATATATCAACAAATAAGAGATTAACATTCAAATTGCTATTTAGTTCTAGCTATTCTAAGTAAATTCTTTGAAAAAATAAGGAGATGTGGTATAATTACCAATGGACAACTATCCAAAAAAGTAAAATAACAAAAATACCGATCTCCAAGGAAAATTCAAAACGGAAAGTCCCTTATCAAATGGCAAAATTAAAAGCTCAAACACATCAAACGAATGGAAAACAACTGTCATATTCCTGACTTGGTACAGGCTTTTCCTTATGTAGAAAATGGTGGATTAAACCTGGTTAAATAGCTAGCTAAACCTCTCACTTGTATCACAGTCGCATCAAATTCCATTATATTGACAACAATGTGTGAACAAAACAAACGGACATAATAGGTAAAAATGTCAAAAATAGGGGTACAGCAGTCATTGTTGTGTTATAATCTTAATCACTAGAAAAATAAAAGAATATGTCAACAAAGAAAAACAAATGGCATATAGGCAAGGCACATAAGCAAAAATTAAGGACAAGAATACAAAAAAAAGACCATAGCACAATAACACAATGGTTGGATGTATAAGTACCGAGCCACGCCAAAAGGATTTTACCAAAAATGGACTAAACAGTAAAGTAAATAATTTACAAAGACAAATAAAAGAACGCTATAACACGTAATTAAGATGACCAACGTCAGTACCTAGAATCTATACTTCAAGACCATTGTGTATTATTTGTGAAGTTGATACGGAATATTTATCAACAAGGTCTTGGTATCTTCCGATGAACTTTTTTAGAAAAAGGACGAGACGTTCTTTGACATGACCCTGGTTCATCAACTATCTGCTCAGACACTGGTGACGTTTTATAATATCTTAGTCACAGCTGCAAGCTCTTGAATACCGAACGAGTTGGGAAATGTATATCCCATACGCAGGTGAAGTTGGTATATTGCTACTAAGGTGGGGGAAATTGATAATTTCAAAATTAAAATCGCCTCGTTTGTCATAGATTCTGGTACTGAGATGACCGCTTATGTCAAATTCGAGGTTTAAGTCTAAAATGAGGTTGAGGAAGCGTGCCTGTTGTTTCTTTAATTTCTAGTGTTCGGGGATATATTAATGGAACCAATCAGAAAAGTTTGGATTGTTAATGGAACGAACATCATCAATATATCTGAATGTGAAATTAAATGATCTGGCTTCTTTGATCTTCTTTTATTTGACAAGTGTCTGAAGGAACTCCGACTCATATGAAAATAAGAAGAGGTCGGCAAGGAGAGGCGCACAGTTCGTTCCCATAGTAATGCCGACAATTTGTTGAAAAAGCCTACATCCAAATTCAACAAATATGTTGTCAATAAGAAACTCCAGCATACTGATCACTTGTTCCTCTGTGTAGCACGTTTTACCTTTTTGTTCATTATTAACTAAATATGCTGTATGGTATCCCAAGGTAATAAATTTATAGCGTATGCTACCATTTTTATATTGAAAAGCATTGTGGATTATTTCTTTTAGGCGATTTTTCAATTTCACATGGGGAATGGTGGTATACAGGGGGAATCAAAAGTTTTGATAGTTCCAACAGAGTTCAAATTATGCGGATTTAAGCAACTATAGATCACTGTACAGTCTTCAACGATGAGCAAAACACATACCGTATACCCAGCTATCATATATAGGCCCCAATATAACAAAATATGAAACAATTCAAACAAACATATTATAGCCTGATTTATGACAATATAGTAGACGAAAATTAAATATGATAGACAACAATCAACGACAACCGCTAATGAAAAAAAGTGGTACCAGGTTGTAACTACTTACAGCTATCATCTTGTCACCATTTATTTCTCGTACTGCTTTTAGGCTTTTCCAGCCATTTTCATTTTCAGTCTGTTCCATAACAGTCATTTTAGTATCAGAATCAAACGTAGCTGTTAGCTGAAAAAAATAATGTCTCGATTACAGCATGAAGAAAATTAAGCAAACGTGCGAATTATTTGAAAAACATTACTCGCCCCTCAAATCAATAGACCTAAATATAATATGAACTGTCTACAATTTTGGGGGAAAATGTGAACAATATTTACGTTTAATCATAAGTAATGGAGCTTTGGTATTTTGTCTATAAGATAAATATATAACAAAGAGTAAAGGACATGCATGTGAAAAACTACAGGTCACCCAAAGAACTTGCTCAAAAGTATGCATTTAATTCAAATGAATTGTAACAATTTTTACTAGTTATTTCCAAGGCATAAATGGATTTACTTTTAGTAAGTTTGGTCTTCAATGTTCCTAGCAATTTATTGGGTTCTATAATTGTTTCTAAATCCAGAGATCGATATATGTGTAAACGAAATAGGTGCTGCTGAATAAAATTATTTGTTTAAAATATAGATGAGCTTTACAACAACTGGGTCGACACCACTGCTTGAAGACGTCATGTCCCCAGGGGTATTACCAGTAAGGATATTACCAGGCAAGTAGTTGACTCTACTACTCATATTGTGCTGACATGGAATATCATTCAAACAGTCATTTTATGTTTATACAAAGGTTACAATTATCTAAAATAGATTTTTTTTCTACCTCCGGACTTAGTTGCCCTTAGCCATATGCTTCATAATAGATATCTGTAATGTTGGATGGTTCAATTCACGAAGCAATCATTGTTCCTAAGTTATACGCTTAAGCACCAGCGCTAGAAAATCGATCAATATAAGCTGAATTATATTATTGCTAAACTACATACTAATTCTGCCTGATATTACGCTTGACCCTTTAACAAATATTTATTCATTAAAAATATTGTTAAAATTGAGAATGGAAATGGGGAATGTGTCAAAGAGACAACAACCCGACCAAAGAGCAGAAAACAGCCCAAGGCCACCAATGGGTTTTCAACACAGCGAGAAAATCCCGCACAGGAGGCGGGCTTCAGCTGGCCCCTTAACAAAAATGTGTGCAAGTTCAGTGAAAATGGACGTCACATTAAACTCCGAAACATATAAATGAACTAAAATTAAAAAAAACACACAAGACTAACAAAGGCCAGAGGCTCCTGACTTGGGACAGGCGCAAAAATGCGGCGAGGTTAAACATGTTTTGTGAGACCTCAACCCTCCCCCTTATACCTCTAGCCGATGTAAAATAAACAACCACACAACAATACGCACAGTAAAGCTCAGTTTAAAAGAAGTCCGAGTCCGATGTCAGAATAAGTAACAGAAGAAACTAAGCAAAATGACAATGATACATAAATTAACAAAGACTACTAGCAGTTACTGACATGCCAGCTCCAGACCTCAATTAAACTGATTGAAAGATTATGTCTTCATCATATGAAAATCAAGCACAATCCCTCCCGTTGGGGGTTTAGTATAATACCATCATAAATTATATGAAAAGAACATAACCCGTATCATGCCAACAACTGGTTTTAGAATAAATTTTCTTATTTCCGGTGCCAAGACCCTATGAGTGAATCAATATTAATTCCAAAATATGCCATCTTCAATGACCTGACAGCAGTATCGTAACTATATCCTTTCTGAATAAGTCTGTTTAAAGGCTTGGTTAACTTTTGAGGTGAATGACGAAATTTTTGTATAGAATATTACCATAAAAGATTGGATGTGAAATACTTGAACGTATAAGATGTATACACTAAAATTGTCTTTGATTTGAATGTGGAATCCGTTAACAACTAAGTTTCATGAGACATTTAATTGACACTTACATTCAAATCGTTAACAAAAGCAATTTTAAAAAAAACATGTTTTTTGGCATATTGTCTTTGCGTATGTGCTTTCTTGATTTAATCTACTTTAAATTGCGGAATGGACAATCTAATAGGGTGAAAGCAACTCTAATAAGTAAGTAGAATAAACTCTTAAAAGAAGAAATAGTGTAAACTTTCTGTTAAATATTTGAAATTGATGTACATTTTCAGTTACACAGAAAATAACAAAATATCCAAGGGGATTTAGACGCTTTGTTAAGGGATTTAGGACAACTAGTATTTGTGTTTTCTTACGATGATTTATACAATTTTCATTATATTAATTAAAAAAGGGAAGAATATTGTGATGGGCAACTCATAATAAGACGTTGATAAAAAAAACAACATAAATTGGTCATGTGGCAATAAATAAACGGCATGACTTATTGAAACATATACTAGTACGCGAAAAATTATCTTCACATATACATGTTCCTGTTTATATAAATGGTGTGTGTATGCATTTTGTTTTTCTTATTGAATACATGATAACTTGAATTTATGTGTACCTTAAGACCTTTTCCAAACATATTTGTTGTAACTAGTTCCTTCCCTTCTTGGTAACTGTATGTCCTTTTCGGTGAAACAGAAGATTCGTTTTCAACCGACCACGTGTCTCCATCTTTACTGAACGTAGCTGTCCAGGAAGAGTCTCTAAACTTCTCAAGTATTTCATCAGGAAGGCCTAAAATTATAATTCATGAAGCAGATACAATATGTGATTGAAGATTTTACTTTCCAAATGCTTACAAAAGCCTCAATCGTCTCCGTATGGTTTATGCATCAGAAATGCGTAGATTTTGAAGAGTTTGAGTCAAAAATGAAAACAACACTTTATGAAATTCAATAACAATTTTATTATATTGGAGTGTCCAGATTTTTACATTTATTACCATTGTGGTCTTCATTTTCGTTCACCTGGAATATGGGCTCATATAACCTGTCAAGGCAACCAATAAATTTGCATGATTAGCCGTGATATTTCGCTCCAGTATAATAAATATATTACCGTAAGTGCTAAACGTTCACTTACTGATTTTTACCCTTACCAAATTAGTCTCCGTACTAACCATTGAATAACAAATACATTTCTATCAGTTTTGGTGGTGGTAATTATAAGTATTATCAATCTTTAGGTGTTTGTCTTTGCTGTTTGTGTATCTCTTTCATTGATCACGCTGCATGTGATGGGTTTTCTGTCTATCTGTTATTTATCAATTGCATAATTAAATGCTGTGCATTGAATTGATGTAGACGATATTTCATTTTAAAGTTAGGAAACGCAGTGTTGAGTATTTGGTTGGATATTGTTGTAAACTGAAGGGACAGTGATCTTTAAGTTAAAGCTTGAGCCTTCGAATCTCATAATTATGCATTGGTCGAATAGCACATTTTATTAATAGATTTTTGCAGCTCTTGTTTGATTGGGGCAATTTGTAGTTGTTAGAGTATTGGAAAATTGATAAATAAGTTTTCAGCTATGTTAAGTTCTGTGTATGAATTATCTTGCAATTTAGAATTAGTTATCATCTTATTGTTTGAGATAAAACAAGAGAATTCTGACTTTTTTTAGTTTTTTCCTTGGAAAGGAAAGCCAGGGTTTGGTGGCATTAGAAGATGTACTGTTGGATCCAAGTTCTTTCAAAAGGCATTCAAAATAGCTATTTTGGATACAAATCAATATTATAAGAAATTTAATCATCTGGAGCAAGAACATAGTTTATAAGTAAAAGGCTGAAAACATCCACGCTCTCCGGATTCCTTAAATGTCTAAATCTTTTGGGCTCATAACTATTGTTTACTAACGTAGGATGCCCTAGTTTAATTTTAGAAACAAAGTTATGATTACATGTATGAATGCCTTAGACGTCTTATGATATAAATGAAAATAGAATGTCAAATATGACTGAAAGAAGATGAAATGTTCATAATATATAAAAAGAGGATGTATTTGTAGATGTGACAGCAACTCAACAACACAAATAACCAAAGAATATCATATAGTGATTAATGGTAAAAATGAATAACATGTGGATCAAAAATTTCACAAATAAAACTGCGAAACGTTGTATCTTTTGAATGTGAATATAAAAAACTTACCCATAGCTTTACCAAATGCTTCAAAATTTGACATTGAACCTTTACCAGCCTGCCATTTTCCTATGAATTGAGCCATTTTGTTTTAGTTATAATTTTGTTGTAGATAATATCAATGTAGGCCGTTCAAAGTATTGCACTATGTGTGGTTTGCAGGCTAGATAAAGGTAATTGCGAGTTCACTAATCGTACCTGGTACTGATAACCTCCTATGTAACTCAAATATGTCCAAGGGTTAATATCTAACCTAATGAGGTCCAATTCGTGTCATAATTTTCAATTTTTCATTCAGTTGTATATTATGATCAATTATCCACTATAATTAAGTACCAGAATTAACAAAATAAATGTATATGTATTTCAAACATAATATTTTTCATGAGCGTTCTGGATAGTAGTTTTTTTTTGTATCTCGTTATAACTTCTCTTTAGATGTTTATTTTCTTAGTTTGTTTGGTCAATTTCAGATGTTCATAGCAATAAACATGTCACAATATTGATATCAGAACAACGTCGTTTTAGAGGGAAACAAATTTCGGGTATTTATACCATCTGAAAACTAAAAAGAATCGAGAGATATTGGGTAAATGAAACGAAGGGTCTACCAGATATTAATGTTTTACTATAAATATTTGGATAACAAGACTTAGTGTTCGTTGCCTTGTTTAGTCAGAAATCATATCAAACGTGGAAGGGCGAGTTAGCACAGGAAATGTTTAGTCAAACCAATATTTGAACAAAACCTATGGGTTTACGTTCCAGATTAAATGGTTTGTGTATGGAGTGTTTGTTTGTCCTTGTAATCATTGTTAAGGTGACAGAGAAATTCCAACTGTCGAAGCATGGCCGGTCATCACTATCAAAATTTTCAACTCATAAAATGGTGAAATACTTTCCTTCAAAATCGAATAAGTTAGAAAAAATTAGTTTATGTGATTAAGAGTAAAAAACACAAGTGTTTTAAAGGCTAGGGTTTATTGTGGAAAAAAGATACAAGTACTTTACATAAAATTGAGATAGGAAATGGGGGAATGTGTCAAAGAGAATACAACCCGACCAAAGAGCAGAAAACAGCCGAAGTCCACCAATGTGTCTTAACACAGCGAGAAAATCCCGCACCCGGAGGCGGGCTTCAGCCGGCCCCCAAACAAAAATGTGTACTAGTTCAATGAAAATGGACGTCACACTAAACTCCAAAGGGCCAGAGGTTCCCCCTGACTTAGGACAGGCGCAAAAATGCGGCCGGGTTAAAAATGTTTTGTGAGATCTCAACCCTCCCCTATACCTCTAGTCAATGTAGAATAAACAAACACATAGCAATATGCACAGTAAAACTCAGTTAAAAAGAAGTTCGAGTCCGATGTCAGAATAGGTAACAAAGGAAACTAAGCAAAATGACAATGATACATAAATTAACAAAGGACTACTAGCAGTTACTGACATGCCAGCAGCTGCTCCAGACCTCAATTAAACTGATTGAAAGATTATGTCTTCATCATATGAAAATCAAGCACAATCACTCCCGTTGGGTGTTTAGTATCATACCATCATAGAATACATGAGAAGAACATAACCCGTATCATGCCAACAACTGGTTTTAGAATAAATGTATTTATTTCCGATGTAAAGACCTGATGAGTGAATCAATATTGATATCAAAATATGCCATCTTTAATAACCTGACAACAGTATCGTAACTATATCCCTTCTGAATAAGTCTGTTTAAAGGTTTGGTTAGCTTTTGAGGTGAATGTCGACATTTTTGTGCTTTGTATAGAATGCTTTGTATAGAATATTACCATAAAAGATTGGATGTGAAATACCTGAACGCATAAGATGTCTGCATGTTGATTTATATTTACGAATGATGTCCTTGTACCGATGATAAAATTTAGTAAATGTTTTGACTAGTTTGTGATATCGAAAACCCTGGTGTAATAATTTTTCAGTAATACAGAGGTTTCTTTCGTTAAAATCAAATACGTTGTTACGAAGTTCTTCTTCTTCTTCTTTTTCTTCGTGTCCTGCTACATATGGCATTCATTACCTAATCAGCCAATTCAATCATTAGAGATGTTATAAAAAAACTGTTTTAAAATACAAACGAGGTAATTAAAAAACTATAACTTAAAGGAAAGGATAGATTATGAACTAACATTCATTTATTAGTAGATTGAACAGAATGGGAAGAAAATTAAGAAATTTATCTTTTTATATCTTATTTCAATTCATTACATTTTTAAAAAATTTTATAATGAAATAGTATTACATATTTACAAATTACAACATGACCATCGATATTTTAACAAGTATGAACATTGAAAAAAATATAACGTGTCTGTTACTTGGTAACAGTCAGTATTTAAACAACAGCAACATGCATACAGTTTTTCATCTCAAGAATGGTTTGTTCGTTGCCTTGTTTTGACCTAGATATTTCTTAATTAATATAGAAGGACAAGCGAGGTCAGGAAATGTCTACCCAAACCAATATTTGAACGAATTCAATAGATTTACCCTTGAGATTAAATTGTTTGTCTGTGGAGTGTCTGTTCATGTTTAATATAATCGTTTAGGTGATGGAGGTATTTGTTGTACGCATGGTTGTAAGATTACTCATATCTCATCGTAAAAAATTTCCATTCATAAATTTTATTTTTGGAAATCCTTCAATATGTCCTTGTCAATTGATTCATGTCAAAATTTTATAAGAAAACAGAAGTGTCAAGGTTCATTACAAAATCAGAAATATATTTGACTAATTAATCTTTAACATCTAGTGGCGAATATTAAACCAGGGCGGTAATATGTTTTAAATGATATAAAAAAATATTTTTCGTTTTACTTTATCATGTCGTTTGTTAAATGGATTAATCTTCTTTTTTATATAAAAGGAACGAAAGAAACTAAACATTTTAAATTAAGAAAGCTGCCGTAAAAGAGAGGCGAAGGATACCAAAGGGACATTCAAACTCATACGTCGAAAATAAACTGACAACGCCATGGCTAAAAAAAAAAACTGACAAAAAACTTGACGAAATAAGAAGCAATCACACTACGGACGGGAATTTTACAATTTGATTTGCAGATTTTGTCATAAATCTAAAACTAAATTAACTATAATTATATAAATATATTAATTTCAATTTAATAGGTAACATTGATAACGGGAAAAATATGAATATTTGATACTAATTCATAATTAATAATTCATATTTTACGTGACTCTGTATTTATGTATCTCTTTATACCTTGAACGACAAAATTATTTTATGTCTACCTGTGCGAATTTCAAACGCGCGATTTTACGCCAGTACTTAAAACCTTCCATCCTTTATAGGTGGATTTTACATAGATAAATAAAATCGTATGATATAAGCATAATGAGGATGTTAAATTTGATGTATGCCCCTTTTTGTGCTTCTTCGTAACATTTGTTTGTTTTTATAGTGATTAAGATGATAACATATTGTTGACTGCTGTAACCCTATTTTTGACATTTTTACCAATTGTGTCTGTTTGTATTGTTCACGCATCGTTGTCAATATAATGGAATTTGATACGACTGTCATACAAGTGAGAGGTTTGGCTAGCCATAAAACCAGGTTCAATCCACCATTTTCTACATAAGAAAATGCCTGTACCAAGTCAGGAATATGACAGTTGTTATCCATTCGTTTGATGTGTTTGAACTTTTGATTTTGCCATTTGATTGAGGACTTTCCTTTTTGAATTTTCCTCGGAGTTCAGTATTTTTGTGATTTTACTTTTTCATAAACAAATGCGTACTCGAGACCTACACACAACAGTTAGTAAATCAACATAGCTTGATTCAAGCCTTTTGGAAGTCCTCATCTTAATCGGCCGATGATTTGGCTGTATATGTATACTTCCCCAACAGCAAAATGGATGTATCACTTGCTGAACGGCTTGTTGGGCGTGAGAAGTCCAGTTAACAATATGTGTATGCCCAAGTCACTCTGTGTTTGACATACACAATTAAGGCATAATATAGTTCATATTTCAGCATATGTTATATCCTGTACTTTTATGGTAACTTGTGGAGGAGGATGATTGATGTCGCGGACAATTCTTTCTATTATCTTGTTCAAATAGTACAATAAAGTGTATACGAAAGACTCAACACATGCATAAACATATATTAAAATCCACTAAAATAATAATGCTATATATATGATAATATTTATATTTTATGTTTTATGTTTTTCCTACTATTATCTTTGACAAACTATAAGGGGAGAGTTGGCGCCTTCTAACATGTTTAACCTCGCCACATTCTGTATGTGCCTGTCCCAAGTCAGGAGCCTGAAATTCAGTGGCTGTCGTTGGTTCGTGTCTGTCATGTTTGTTTTTCGTTAATTGTTTTGTTATGAATTAGGTCATTACTTTTCTTTCAATTGCGGGGCCTTTTATAGCCGACTATAAGGTATGGGTTTTTTTCATTGTTGAAGGCCCTATGGTTGCCTATAACTGTTTATATCTACTTCATTTGAACTTTGGTGGATAGTTGAGTCATTGGCAATCATACCACATCTCCTTATTGTTATATTAGAAAATGTTGACAAAGACGAAAGTACATGTTCGTAGACAATATTGTGTTTAGCAGTTCCTTTCAGATATTTGAATTAATTCACGTCTCTTAATTGAGGAATAAGTTTTTTGTAAGATTTTAAATAACTATCACCAATTCTTAGAATATGCATCCCAGTTAACTTTCGAATATCTTCCAAGAACATTGATCCAATGGGACGAATCTATAAAACTGACCCAGCAGAGCAACAGTCAATGTTAGTAGTGCATGTGAAAGACAAAATCATGATGTATTTATGTCGTTGGGTTGCTGTCTCATTGCATTTTACCCCACCTTTCCCTTATCTATGACAAAAATTTAATGTCTGATAAGTACCAAATAGTGTGTTTTGTTAGTTCTGTGTGCGTTCTGGTTTGCGACGTTGTGCTGTTTTGCTTCAAAATGAAGGTTATATTTATGATTTCAACATAATCTCACGAGCTACGTTGGTCAGTTATTAGCATCTTGCATCAATATTTTTCATTAATGACGAAATTTCATGCTTTTGTTTTTATTTTTTTGTTTTGTCACCTTTTTCATGTTTGAACTATATATGAAAATAAATGTCGAGCGTTCGAAGCGCGCAACTTTTCTGGTTTTACCTTCATCAGATACGCTCAATCCTCAACATTTGAAAGCCAATCTACTTCATCTAGAAACATTGATTTGAATGACATTGTGATCATCTGTGCGTTGAATGCACAACGCATACCATAATGATTGTTTAAATGAGAAGCAGAAGATACCAAAGGGATATTCAAACTCAAAGTCGAAGAGAGACTGACAACGTCATGTAAAAAGAAACGAGAGAAAAAACCGTCGAAAATACAAACAACAGTCTACAAAATACAACATAGAAAACTAAAGATGAGCAACACGAACCCCACAATCTCAGGTGCTCCGGAACGTTAAAATTTTAATTAAAAAAAAACACTGTTTGTACTTCCTATCCAGTTCTATAAACTACTGTTACCGATACAGGACGACTTTTTTTCAACAGTTTGACCATTTAATTAAAAAGGAATTATGAATGTCAAGTATGGATATTTTTTAAATAAACATTGCATTAGAATTTAATACCTTTCCTATTATTTAAAAACTGCAAAAGATAGACGATTAAATAGGTATTGACTTTTCTTATCACGCGTTAATGAAAGCATTAGACCTGAAATGTTGAGATAAACTAATAGTTGAACGAAACAATAATTTACTCTTTGGTTTATAAAATTGGAGTGTGAATAAGGATGTTTGGCTATCTTCTTTGTTTTTGTTTGCTATCGCTTAGGAAACAGCGGTATCTGTTGTAACATTACTCATGTCTGACTGTAAAAAATCCATTAATATTTTTTTTTCGAAAACGTCTTTTCGTGTTGATTTTTGTAATTTTTTTCGTTTAAACGGGCAGTGCATTAGAATAAAAATAATTTCTTATGTGTGTTTTCATCACATGAAGCATAGAGAGCGTAAGGTTTTCGCACTTCAAAATTATTTTCGCGTTTTTTTTATTTCCTATGTAATCATTCAGCACGACACCGTCAATCTGAACAGTGGAAATTTTCTAGGTAAATTTTACCTCTGGTTAAAGGTTACTCTGTTTTATATGTGAAGAGTGTTTTTGTTTGATACATATATTTGAATTATATAATATATAGTGGAGTGACCAAGCCAACAAATTTTCAACTTTAATAGACCACCCTTACTGCAGGCTGAATTTTGATTTTTCGTTTAGAGAAATATTTATACTTTAATTTTTGCCTGGTCATAGAGTTGAAAAATGGTGCATTTTTTTTAAAATTCGAGGTCAAAGTTCGGTAATTGAGATTTCTATTAACGTTAAAAGAATTTCACTAGGGGTAATAAAAAGTCAGAAAATAATATCTGAATTGTGAAATAGGCAAGAAATTACTCCTTAAACGAGAGAGTAAATCATAGCGAATAATTTCGAAAAAAAATGTAATCACCAAATGCCAATTTTTATGGAAATTCAGCCGGGCAACAAGAAAAGGCAGAGTCGAAACAGGAAGTTGCTTTCAATTGATATTTTTTACATTAAATGCACATTTAAAGATATATTTATGAACTTTACGGTTTCATAAAAAGAATCGAAGATAATTGTGTTTCTGTTTAATTATATCCCGGTTGCCAGCGGCAAATATTACACTAGGTAACTGAATAAAATCGTATCAATGAAGTACTGTTGGCTAGCTTAAGTTATATTTTTCTGTTATGAACATTAAGATTGAAGGGGCAGGAATTTTGACATTAACAGCCTACTATGGACCTTCTCAGAAAAGTTGCTGCAAGGGTCCATTAATATGCAAAGTGCACAACATTTTTCGAACATTTTTCTCATTATTGATCCTTGGGTTTAAACATTCCGCATAGTCAAACTAGTATCCACACTCCATGAGTTCTATACTGTAGTCCATTTGTACAATAATTTCCGAATATTTCTGACTTTACATATATTGTTCAGACATCGTTTTCATCATCGTCGTCTTCGGAAATGGCTTAGTGAGTAAGATGATTCCTACAGCCCACATATCATCCACACGATTAAATACTTGTACAAGACAAATTATATGTGTTGCATACACAGCTTTTATTCCAAGCTTTTTACCCTTGCATGTAAAAATAAGGTCTTTCAGAATTTCCGATGACATAGGTCCCTCGAAGAAAACCGGTATGTGTTCTCAATTCTTTAAACACATGTATGGTCTTTAAAAACAGTAAAAAATCTTCAATAGTTTTAGTTGGATGAGACAAAATAATTAATTATGACAGTAAAGGAACGCCATCCATACGTTTGGTTCAATATACTTTTTTATGCAGTTTATGTATATATGCATCAATTGAAAAATGTTTCAAATAAAGGAACCATGAGAGCCTCATAGGGCAGTGTTGATTCTTGAATATCACGTTTAAGCTGTTTGCATAAATTTCAAGACATAAGTCATATTGCTCAGCTAAAACCAATATTATACCAACTGTTGATATATAAAAGATGAAAACCCATGAAATCCTCCTATTCTTATAACTATTATAAAGTTCTGCCATAGACCATTTTTCTTGTAGGGCAACAACATACAATTGCTGATCAAACGTTTGCAAAGCATTTTGCTGAACATATCTAAACATTGTTTCATAGTGGCATATACAATAAATGTTGCCATGTTGCTAGGTTTTGTGTCTATGACTGAAGCATAGGTTAATAAACAGCTGCGCCACGAGCGCATGATACGCCCGTCTTCTTGTGTGTGAAGTTTTATGCAATAATCAAAAAAAGTTTCTGAGATACGGCGCAACATGTGAAAAACCTCCCTTTTTTCCAAAAAACTCAATAACTCTAAAATAAAAATTGAATCATCACCAAAAAGTATACAGATCTTTAGATTAATATAACTAAGAAGTGTGTAAAGTTTTAAGCAATAATCATAAATCGTTTTTGAGATACGGCGCGACATGTGAAAAAAACACACCCCTTTTTTAGTTACAAAGTCCCGTAACTCAAAAAGTTTTATTCTTATTTTCACCAAAAAGTATACAGATCGTTTAACCATCATAAGAAACAACTATATTAAGTTTCATGAAATTTGGATAAGTTGTTCTCAATTTACGGTGCGACATGTTTACGCCGGACAGACGGACCCCGGACATTTGTATACGATGATACGTCCCGTCAAATTTGACGGGCGTATAAAAACGTATCCTTAAATTTTAATTATGATAGGCTTTTGTAAAAGCCGGCAAGAATTTGGACAATTTTTTCAGTATTCTCTGCAAACATGGGAATTGGATCTAAGCTTTGTCATGAAATAAGTCGGAGAAACATCCAAGATATGTCAGATGTATCTATGTTTTCCTTAAAACAAAACTCAATGTCGCCGTTAGCAAAGGGAAACAAGGTCAATATAGGTTTTATTTTTATCTTGTCGATTGGTCAGCATGCCATAAGTTTGGTATTAGAATCATCAAGCGTCACAGATCTTTCTAGTTCAAGTTTAACCTTAAAGGAACTTAGAATAGCGTTTGCTGTGTCTTTTTGTACTAAGAGACTGCCGTAGCTATGAAGTGGCAGGTTTTTTTTTAACCATGAATTCCCAGCATTGATGTCAACATTATATGCCCCTCCTGTATTATATGACCACCTTCTTTCAATGTAGCAATAGTGTTGAGTAAGTCCCATCGGATATATCTAATGACTGCGTTCGACTAGGAACTATTGAAGCGGCTGCATGTAATGTTGAGTCTTCATTTATAGTTATTGACTTAATTCAAGTTTTAATTTCTGACAGTATTTTTTCAGGTTTTAATTGGCTAGCTGCGTGAACGGCTTCAACAATTTAGATTGAACTACTGAATCCAACATTTGATTCTCCCTCCTCTTTTTTTGCCGTATAACGATTGATTTTTCACAATGTTTTTCTAAATGTTGTCAATTCGTGTAATAGGAAGCAACAGTAGATTTTATAAAGAAAAGACAGGACAAAGGATTTTTGGTGAACAAGCAAGTCTTTATGGATGAAACCATTCAGGCAACCAGAAGCCTTCTCGTAAAATATCCAACTCATCGATTAATCATTTTTTCTTTGGAATGCTAAGTGAAATCATAACCAAGCAAGTCATGTAGTGAAGGGCCTGGTTTGTGAAATAAGAGTGATTTTATTCCTAAATCTCGGTTTTTGTCCGATAATTGTATTTTTTTTATGAGTCCTTCATCGTTTTCATCAGTTTCAGTATAACGTAGATGTTTGTTACGTTTGTACGAATTGTGCTTGCAGCAAGTACTAGCTGTCCAGTCAAAAGGGGTGGACATTGATCTGATCAGAACAGACTAGGAACAACATGGTTGATCATCGACATAGAAAGTACAAAAAATGTATCTGTATGATCATCTAAAATATCAGGTTATGTAAACTTTTCTAAATTGTACCATACATGTACTTGTGTATGATTTGTTATAAGATTTGTGATACCTTAAAGTTTATATATCAACATCATCAAGCTAAGGGAGCTACCATTTGATTTTTAGGTTGGGGGGCTAGGATGAAATTTGAAAAAAATAGGCAGGACAGGAGTTTTGAGTAAAAAAAAAGGCAGGATGAGCAATTTGGTAAAAAAAAAAGGCAGGATGACAATTTGTGTAAAAAAATTCAGGATAAACTAGTAAAAAAAAAGGCAGGACCGAATAGAGTAAAAAAAAAAGGCAGGACAGTGATTACAACTTAAAAAAAAGTAGGACAAAATTTTTCATCCTAGCCCCCGTAAAAATCAAATGGTAGCTCCCTAATTAGACTAACGTTGTGGAGTCGGTGGCACACATCCCACTTTCGTATATTCATAGCATTATAAAGGGTTCCTTTTGCAGATACATGTAGTAAGGAAAGCTTGCTACTTGTTTAAATCGGACGTATTATTGAAAAATTCCAGTTGTTTGAAGCACAGCTTCTTTTAGATTGCGAAAATGTCAGTATTAGTAGACTAATAAAGTAGATATATTTCGGGAATAACACTTATCCGCCCCAATTTGACTTTTACTGTTAGAAAAAAATCTATTTTTAACTTTGAAAAAACACGATAAATATCTTTTTGACAAAAAAAAAATATCAGTCAAAAACTTTGAATGACATTGTTCAATAGTCATGTGATAAAAAAAAATCTATACTATTATATTTAATTGGCACATACACGAACTATGTTATGAGGCTTACGACAATAAAAAGTAAATGTACTTCGTATCGGTTATAGAAATAAATCCGGATTTCACTGAATTATAATATGAATTAAAAATAGATCTATGTCGAAAAACATGAAATAATTTGAAAAACTGAGCCGACGTGGTCTCATAACTTTACTAAATGAAGTGTTATTACTTTTTATCTCGAAAATTTGAAAGATATCGATGTAATAAAGCAAACAAGACCATTGGATTTCTGAAACGAAATCTCAATATCAATAACACCACTATAAAGGAAACTGCATACAAATTCCTAGTCAGACCAACCTTGGAGTATGCATGCACAGTATGGGACCCTTTCCAGCAGAACAACAAACATCGGCTGGAAATGGTACAAAGGAGAGCAGCGAGATATGTCACTAACAGATAATACAACACCTCATCTGTTAGTGACATGAATACCGTACTAGAATGGAAAACCCTTGAAGACCGGAGAAAAGCAGCAAGACTTACAATGGTGTATAAACTTGTAAACGGGATGGTAAATGTAAATACAGAAGACACGCTCATTCCACCAGACAGAATATCCCGTAACTTAAACAGCAATGGTTTCAAATTATCAACATGTAGAACAGAAGTGAAGAAAGAATCGTTCTATCCAAGAACAATTAGGGACTGGAACTCACTACCACTCACCACCACCAGTGCAGGTAGTCTTGAAAGTTTCAAGACTCACCTACATGAGATGATTTAGACCACCGTCCAGGATGTTTTTAACCTCACTGTATATAGAATGTATAGCACAAAAATGTTCACATATTTTTAACTAAAACATTTACATGCGCATCCAAAAGTGGCAAAATAATCAGTTTATTGACGGTGGTCGCAAAATGGTAGAAGTAGAAGTAATGTTAACTTACGAATGTGTAACCACTCCGTTGAAACAAAACAGAGTCCATAATTTTAAAACTGAGTAAAAACGTAATAATAAGGATAAATAGAGGAAATTACAGTTTAACAATATGAATTAGCACTTAAACTCTCCATAAAATGCCAAATCAAGAGTTGAGGACTATATAAAAGACCCAAAAGTAATTTTTTTTTTTTGAGTTCCATTTTATGAAAAAAAATGCACCGCAGGAAATAGCTACGACCGGGCAAAAAAGAAAGATTAATATAAGCTATTGGCGTTGCAAAAAAAAATAATTTTCAGCCTGCAGTTATGCCGGTCCATTAAAGTCGTAAAATAAGCACCTTTTTCTTGATTTGTCACTCCTCTAATACATGTAGATATATGTTTAAATAATGTTTACTTTATATTAAATGTGGCGTCGGCGTTGTCGTGCGACCATGCACTTTGCAAAGTCTTTGGATATTTATTAGCCTTTTACTGCGTTAATATTCAGACATTTCATAAGGCAGTGTCAAATATATATTTGGATATTTGGTAAACGTATTGGTTTTATGTCTACATCGATGGGTAGTTTATACCAGGAGAATACTATAGTTAAATATAGTACATACATGTACATGTTTATAACAGTGTTTTATGTGTTATGTTGTATCTATCATGATGATCATTTTTTTATCCTTTGTTCCGAAGGCCGATGCCTTTATGAATTTCCGTATGGAACTAGTGACATTTCTGGAGAAACCGAGATCAAGTCGTGCAGCTCTGTCTTTAGTTTTCTGTGTTAAGTTTTGCAGCATGCTGTAGATTTTTTTTCTTCTTTTTATTTGATCATGTTGTGTCTGTTTTCTATCTTTTTAGTCCTGTATTTTTTATTACTCCCTTGTCATCTTCTTACCTTAAAAAATAATACTATATATAGTTTTTGCTATGAAATGCCTCCAATAATACAAATATACAATATTATTATTCATTTTAAATGAGAGACGAATGATACCGAAGGGACATTCATATTCATAAGTCGTAAACAAACTAACAACGCCATGACATTATTTTAAATCTCTTTTAATTATTTATTTATTCTTTATTTTAAATGAAATATGATTTAGTTATTATTATAGGTTTTATTAAAAGTTTATTATTGATTTTTTTTTTTTTATTTGTTTTGTACAATTTTAATTTTTTTACTATTATTATTTAATTTCTATTAAATATTTCTTATTTATTTGTTTATATGATTTTGTCTTTAGTAAAAATTATTTTTTATTTTAAAATTTATAATTTTGATTTAAGTTTATTATATAATAATTTAATTATAATTTATTGATATATTTTATTTTTATGTCTATTTAAAAATTATTAAATTTTTTTACAAGTTTAATCATTTGAAATTAACATCTCAAATTTTAAATTAATTTTATTATTTATTAGTTTTAATAAATTTATTTAAATTATTTTTAATTTAATTAAAAATAAATTTTATTTAATTTGAAGATGTTTATATTTTTTTAAATTAAAATATTATTATATTAATTTAATATATTTAGAATATAATTTTATAATATTATAATTTTAATTAAACTAATCTTGAATAAATTATTAATATTACTATAATATGGTTGTAATTATATTATTGTTAATTAAACTATTTTTAAATTTTAAATCTAATTATTTTTATTTAATTTAATTTTATTTTAAAATAATATTAAATTTTTAAATGATTTAATTTAATATTTCAAATTTATATTATAATAAAATATATTGATTAATTATCATAATAATTAATATATGTTTAATTGCATGTATAAACTATTTATAATCAATCTCGTTAATTATTTTCATATTCATAATGAATATTTGTTAATTATATGTGTATTATAATTTAATACAATATAAGTATATTATCCATATGTTAGATTCATATGTGAGATTATATGATGATAGTAGACATTATATATCTAATTGAATTTCTGATATTATTTTTTTGTATTCATTATAGTTTTTCTTTCATTATCTGTTATCTATAAATAATGATATAATGTTAAACTAAAATTAATAAAATAATTATGTATTTAGTATATACTAATTATATTTCATGATTTTTATCTTTTATCTAATAGATTATATATACATGTAATAATGTATTAAATAATATATTATCAATATTATAATTTATATTATATAATATTTATATACTATATTATATTATTATAAATATACTAATTTCAATATTAATTCTAAATAAATTATACATTAATAAAATTACTAATATTTAAATCAATAGATATATATTAATACAATGTATAACATATTAAATACTACTTATAGAATAGTACATTATAATATCAATACTATTATTTATAGATTAATAAAATCATGTACATTAATAAATTATTAATATTGAAAAATAATATATAATTATTATATTATTATAGCATAATAATTAGTTATAAAATAAATTACTTAGTCAAATAATTATAAAATAATTACAAATAATAAATTTAACAAATATAATAAACAGTATGACAAATAACATACTAAATAAATTTAAATATAACTGTGTACATTTTTTACTACTTCCACTGACAAAAGTTGCATACCAGAAAGGAAGGCACGTGAGAAATATATATGTTAAAATTCATATGTAAGCTTAACATGACTACGTGCATGATGTGGACACATCAGCTTTGAGTTTTACACACATGCATGTAACATGTGTATGCATGTACATTTTGTACATGATATATTCTAAGACGAATCTGGATGACTACCAACATATTAAAAGGTCCTAATTATTTTAATTAGCAAGATATTAATAGTTTGTCCACTTTTGTTTAGTATATATATAGCCTTTATTCATTATGTAATTTATTTTGGAACATAATGGCCTTTATTGATGTAAACTTGCATTTTAATTATTCAACATGAATATGATATTTATATTTTGTATATAGCTTTTTACTTATATGATCAACACTTATATAAGACTGTATGAAATCCTGTTATTGCTTATTACCACTTCATTTTAAGAAAATCAATCAGCAGTAATGCATGGCATTACCTGGCTGGTAACTGTTTATGTGCTATGTTCATTAAAATTGTAGCACTTCACAGTTGCTGGGTAGGTCAAAATATCTCGGCATTAAGAACATGGCAGAAAGTTGACAAAATCATATCAGATCTATGATAGCGCAATGTTATAACAAGACAGCAAAGGATAAATCTTTGTTTTGAATAGTTTGGTGTAAGATTAATCTTTGTTTTGAATAGTTTGCTGCATGTGAGTTCTATAAACTTAACAATTTTTATCCTTTGTACAGTAGATTTTTGCAAATCGACTATTATGATGAATATTTTGCAATAATGAATTGACCAAATCCTGAGATCTAAAATCTAAACGTTATAAATGAAGGTGAATTAAGAAGAAATGATTGATGAAATATTATTGCAAGTGACATCAAACGCAACTCATAACTCTTGACATGGGTATGTATATCGATTAATTGTTTTCAAAAGATTGAAAGCTGCTGTTTAACGTCGGGTAAATCTTTAACTCATCGGATGAAAACATTATGACATCGTTGAAAATATTTCAAGTATGCGGTATCATGAGGAAAATCCGGCTACATGTATTTCTGATCCAAAATTTCTCTACCCAATTTGTATTAGATGGGAAAGTAATACAAGGACATAATCTATCAATATTTGGAGTTTTTACTTTATGCTGAATAGAAACATATGGAAAAAGAAAAAAATCGATTACGGTATAATGTATTGCTTTTGTTTGACTATTATTTGAAGGTCAATTTTGGTCATATAGCTCTTCAACTGTTTCGATTCTTATACATCCTTGACCTTCCAATATGTGGCTTTTAGCGTTCCTGATAATGGAAAATCCAGAAAAGCGTTTTGAACGAATTGAATTTAAAAGTGTTGTTTTTATTTTTAATTGTGTTTTAAAGTACTGAAAATAGTAAAATCACAAAAATACCAAGGAAAATTCAAAACGGAAAGTCCCTGATCAAATGGCAAAATCAAAAGCTCAAACACATCAAACGAATGGAAAACAATGTCATATTCCTGACTTGGTACAGGCATTTCCTTATGTAGAAAATGGTGGATTAAACCTGGTTTTATAGCTAGCTAAACCTCTCACTTGTATGACAGTCGCATAAAATTCCATTGTATTGACAACAATGTGGAACAAAACAAACAGACATAATAGGTAAAAATGTCAAAACTAGCAGTCAACATTGTGTTATAATCTTAATCACTATAAAAACAAACAAAGAAAAACCAAATGTCATATAGACAAAGCACATATGCAAAAATGAAAGACAGGAATACAAAAAATGATCATAGCACAATAACACAATGGCGGGATGTATAAGTACCGAAACACACCAAAAGTATATTACCAAACAATGGACTAAACAGTAAAGGTTAATAATTTACGAAGACAAATAAAAGAACACAATAACACGTAATTAAGATGATAAACAACGTCAGTACCTAGAATCTATACTTCGTGACCATCATGTATTATTTGTGAAGTTGATACGGAATATTTATCAACAAGGTGAACTTTTTTAGAAAAAAGACGAGACGTTCTTTGACATAACCTTTGTTCATCAACTTTCTGCTCAGACACAGGTGACGTTTTATAAAGTCTGAGTAGCAGCTGCAAGCTCTTGAATATCGAATGAGTTGGGAAATGTATACCCCATATGCAGGTGAAGTTGTTAAATTGCTACTAAGGTGATGGAAATTGATAATTTCAAAATTTAAATCGTCTCGTTTGTCATAGATTCTAGTATTGAGATGACCGCTTATGTCAAATTAGAGGTATAAGTCTAAAAATGAGGCGGAGGAAGCCGTGTCTGTTGTTTCTTAAATTTTGAGTTCTGGAGGATATATTAATGGAACCAATCAAAAAAGTTTGGATTGTTAATGGAAAGAACATCATCAATATATCTGAATGTGAAATTAAATTATCTGGCTTCTTTGATCTTCTTGTTTTTGACAAGTGTCTGAAGGAATTCCGTCTCATATGAAAATAAGAAGAGGTCGACAAGGAGAGGCGCACAGTTCGTTCCCATATGCGTGCTGACAATTTGTTGAAAATATATATGATATTTCAGTTACTGCTTCCTTTACAATTTCAAGCAAGGTGGCATCAGGAGTACAAATCCCTCCAACTAAGTCAGCTCGATTCTTCGTTTACAGACTAAAATAAACTACATTCTCCCTATCTTAATTAAGACGTTGCTATTTTTGCTTTATGTTTTTGTATTTTTGTTCATTGTTTTGTTGCACTTATTTGACGTTTTTTAACATGGTCATGCAAATTTAGAAATATGATGTAGCTTCTGTTTACATATATGTCCAAATTTAGTCAGTCAAATGTCTAGTTTAAGAATTCTCCTCCCAGGAATTTACAATGCTTTATATAATACTCTTGTTAAGATACACCTAAGGGGTATACAATGTCTATACACATAATTTTTAATAAATGTGTGCCAAATTTGAATTGTGAATTATGCAAAGGTTCACCGGAAAGCGATTTACTGTATCCTTGTTGATATGAAATTAAACAGCATACTTGTTTATTTTTATAGTTAAGATGTAAAGACAACTCAAAATTAATTTATGTCTTTTCGTCGGTTAATGTGTTTGCAGTCAGTAGAAAAATAGGTTTGTATTTATGAGCACTGCAATTAACGACAGCTTTGCTTTATAGGTTTACAATAAACAAACCTTATTGCCGAAGTTTACAATTATTGCTATCCGCTTTCCGATCATCAACAGGAGTAACACACCGGTTGTCACATGTGGAGCAGAAGCTTCTTTTTGTCCAGAGCACCGTATTGAATCCTCGGTCTCTGTTTGGGTTCATTTGTGCAGGGTCTTTAGTTTTTTGTCCATTGTATGTTTTGTATGGTTTTTTTTTATTATTTATTTATTCTTCTCTTCGGAGGAATTTTGGCAGTTGTATTGTCTTGCTTATTTTTGTATTTTCCACGTGGTTTCTCCTGCCTTTTTGAACACAGTATTGGGCTTTTTTTTCCTCCAATGATATGTACACTGAAGAAATGTCCCTAAGATGTAGCTAAGATTAAATAAATCAAGAGATAACTATGTTAGAAAAAGTTTTATAACAAAGCTGCCCACAATTGTTTATATACGACAAATATTCTAGTGTTTAAACATAAAAAGTCTTACAGATATACCACCAATAATCTTTTTATTTTATTATCAGATGTTCTTTTGAAAATAAATTATATATGATTGTCTGATATTCGTTGAAGACTTCTGTTTTGCGTCTATTCTTTTATATCTTTTGTTACGTCGTTTTTTTTATTAGAAACACACATCTTATTTTTACATTCAGTAAGCATTAGAAGACGTTTTCACAGTTAAGTGGTAAATATTCAAACAACACCAATGCATGACGTTTATTACCACTCTTTATGTTTGTTCCTCAGACTATGTGCATTTCTCGAGTATTTGGGTCATCTTTGCCCCACTTTCAAGTTCTTCCATAACCTTAAATGACAATCAGTTGATATGAGATAATTATCGATATTATTATGATACATTTGTAATAGTTGATTAGTAAATATTCATAATTTATGCTTTCTACAGCAATATTCGTCATGCACAGGAAAAGCAATTGGTATATGATTACAGCTTCAAAATAAAACTGGTTGTGTGACAGATAATTATAGTTCAATTTAGTGACATAATAGGTTATTAATTTTTGCTCTTACCAATGGGATGACCATTTGACATTCGGGATAGGATGGGGTGGGATAGTAAAACATCCTGGCAACTAAACAAAATAATCTTGACCAAGACGGGATGAAATTGAATATTCTTAAGATTAAAAACGACTATGTGTATCGATAAAGACTTGTCAAGTACAAATTTAAGGTCTGTGTGTAAAAATGTAGATTTAGGATATAAAAGGTTTTAGCGTTATATAAAGCTTTGCAGTGCTTCGCAGTTTCCGTCTTTAGCGTAAGATGTGGTTCATGTGGTTGGTTAATACAAAAAAATAATCTGATGTGATATGATTGCCAATGAAACAACTATCGCAGGGGTTAAAAAATCCACTAGCCCGACGCCTGGGACTACAGCATTTAGGCCTTGGGCAACCAAAACTGGTAACCCGATATGCCTGACGAACTAGTAACAAAAACTTCTTGGCGTTTCCAAAATAGAGAGTTGGACAGTCTTCAGAAAACTTTAACTTGGTGCAATAATTTTTCATTAATCATGATAATCTTCATTGATATTAAAATAAATTTGATTTTTAAAGAAATGAAATTTATAACAAATACAATTTCAGTTTAGAGACTGCACTCAGTTTGTAATCTATTTATAACCCACAATTAGCTTACCAGTGATAAATGTAAATATGGATAGTTTTATAAAACTATTATAAAAGACACAAACTTCATGAACTTTGGATGGTTGATATTTTTTCACATAAATATTTGAGGTCATTTGATTTATTTTGAGGAATAGGATTTAAAAACTGAAAACAAATATGAGCATTATATATAACCAGCTCAGGCAGCTGATAATTCTTGTACACAAACGTGGTGATATCTGATAAAAATCACTCCAATCCTTTTATATAACCATGTATAGCAGACTTGTACCATCTCAGGATTTGGTCAATTCATTATTGCAAAATATTCAATGAATATACAATTATCGATTAATTGAATATATCTGCTCTGAATGGGATATTTTTTGCTGACACAAGTTTTTGGTATTCGATTTGCAAAAATCTACTGTACAAAGGATAAAAATTGTTAAGTTTATAGAACTCATTGTATCATGCAGCAAAGATGAAACTCTGAATTTGTAATGCATACTCGGACTAGCAGGTCAGTTTTGTTGGGGTAGTAGTTCTTCCAACAGGGCTAGTAAAATCCTGCTACCAATAAGCCCTAGGCTAGTGAGCTTTAACAAAATTTCTTAACCCCTGCTATCAACCAACGTCCATATAACAAAAATAAAATCAATTATAGGTCACCAACGGTCTTCAACAATGAGAAAAACACGTACCTTTAAGTCAGCTTTAAAAGGTCCCGATAAGAAAAATGTGAAACAATTCAAATGAGAAAACTAACGGCCGAATTTATACAATACAATTTACGAAAAACAAATATGACAGACATGAACCAAAGACAATGACTGATTTACAGGCTCCTAGCTATGGATAGGCAAATAAAGAATGTAGCGGGGTTAAACATATTAGTGAGCATTAAACCCTCCCTAACCTGGGACATTGGTGTTACCAGGTTCAACCCACCATTTTTTTCTTAAAATGTCCTGTACCAAGTCAGGAAAATGGCCATTGTTATATTATAGTTCGTTTCTGTGTGTGTTACATTTTAATGTTGTGTTTTTGTTGTGTCGTTATTCTCCTCTTATATTTGATGCGTTTCCCTCAGTTTTAGTTTGTAACCCGGATTTGTTTTTATCTCTATCGATTTATGAGTTTCGAACAGCGGTATACTACTATTGCTTTTATTTAGAACAAACTGTAAAACCAGTTGCAAAAATGCCTTCTATCAATTTTGTACGAAGCACAAAAAAACACCTAACACCAAACACTAGACAAAATGCACCGATATAAGAGTACTCGTCGTTACTGAAAGCTACTTCACAGCCAATTACAACTAATGGAATACCAATTGTGACATGTTTGTTAAGAAATAGTTTCAAGATTGCGTGAATGTCGAATGAAACTAATAGCTTCGTATCGTGATGCTAATCAATAATCTCATAATGAATACTCACTGCTGTCATTTTATTTCCTTCGATTTGTCGTACGAGTTTCACATTTTTCCAACCAACTGGTAATTCCATTTTTTCCATTACAGTCATTTTGGTATCAGAGTCAAATTTGATAGTAATCTAAAACATACAGAAATATGTTTATCGCAAAATCTATTTTTTCGTATTTCTTTTAAGCGAATAGCTAAATTACAAGGTAACACATTTAGAAATGGGAGCAAAAATTGAGATGAGTTACCAACGTGTTATCTTCTGTGGGGAGAGGAGGACTGTTTTTCCAGGTTAAACGTTTTTTTAAACTTTCTTTTCTAAACGTTGTTTCTTTAATAGAAATCTGAAACATTTCATTTTGAAAAAAAAAACATGCGCTACATGTTGATATTACATAAAGTAATTTTAACGCGATTTCAATTGAATGATTAATGTTTGCTTAACGTCCATTTGGTATCATAAGTATATTCAAAGTCGGCAAAGTGATTTGCGTTTTTCCCTCCATGATGCGTACCTGGCATATAAAACCAGAAGATACCGGTTTTACATGACTGAAATTAATTTAAAACCTTCCACACTCGAAGAATTGATTAACGCTTTGTTTGCTTAACTGAAGATGGATCATATTTACAGATATACACTTGTGAATAGTCTTTTCCCTTAAACATCTACTAAAGATTGCATAGAAAGAATACAATAATTATCAGAGACTTTAATTTTTACTACCTTAAGACATTTTCCAAATGCATTTTTCGTCTCCAATTCTTTTCCTTCTTCGTAGGTATTAGTTGATCTAGGTGTGTTGTTCGATTCATTTGTAACTGACCATTTATCTCCGTCTTTGGTGAATTCAAATGTCCAGGTAGATTCTTTGTACTTGGTAATCATTTCATCTGTATAGCCTGAAAGTTGATTGTGCATGTACATATATTCAATACGTATAAATTTTTTTAAATAAAAGCTAAGAGACAAAAACAATCATATATGACTATATGTACAACTTGAACTAAGATTCAAAATTATTGTAATGAATTCAGTTTTCATACTGGAGACTTCATATCTTTTAGTAGTAACATGCTGTCTTATTGGGCAATGGCGTTTACGTATCGCAGATGATAAGATATGTCAGAACCTGTTCTTACTGTTGAGATTGTACTCACAAATTAAAATAAAGACTCGTCACTATAAATCTACTCTAGAAGGCTATCAGGAACATTAAAGAAATACACAAGTTCTCCATCAAGTTCTTAATCACTATTATTACTCAATTGGTACACCTTCTGTTTTTGGTACATGCTATTCCGACCACGTTCACTCTAATATTATCTGTAAGTGTTTAAACAGCTTACATGCACTTATTAATATTTTTACTGAAAATGGGAATAAATCATTTCACTGTTTTGTGTATTCAAAAGTATTTAGACTAAGGATATTTCCTATTACCATCATCTACATAGTCCGAGTGGTTATTAGTCAATCACTTCATTTTTCTTTTCTCCTCTTGACATCTAGATTTAATTTAGTTGTGTAGCAGTATTTTGATGAAGATTTGAATAAAATAAACGATTTTCTTTCAAAAGAAACACGTGTGTTTTATAGTAAAACTTAGCTATTCAACTATATTAATCATATACAACTTTTTGATGTAATGCGAATGATCATATTACTTTAAATAACAATATCTTTAAACGGATATTCATTTTTGTAAAAAAAATATTTGCCTTTAATTATTAACCTGAGCAGACAATGACAATAACTGCAGCATAACAGCAATAACTGTCTTGTCCTAAATTTAGATATTTCAGTGTTACACCAGAAACTCTACACAAAAAATTACGACAAAAGGGATGATTTTTCTTTCCCTGTTGTTAATTTTCCTTTTTTGGACGGTGGTGTTCCTTTGGCACCGTCTTACGGTGTTTATATATCCCAACTCGTTCGCTATGCCCGTGTTTGTAGTGATGTTTTGTATTTCAATGAGCATAATCTAAGTAATACTAGTAAATTATTAAGGCAGGAATTTCGTTACCACAAATTACTTAAAACCTTGACTAAATTCTTCCAAAGATACAAAAATTTGGTTTGCAAGTTTGGCTGTACCTGTATAAAACTTATTTCAAACGACATAACACATCCTAAATTTTACGGTGATGTTGTTAACCGAACCCAGAAATTTAGATGCGATTCCGGTAAACTTATCAATCCTTTAAATACACTTATTCTAAAAGGATACCAATACAACACTGTAATTAAATCTTTGAATATTGTTTTTATTGGTATAAATATTGATTTTGTTATCAGTAAATTAAAACCATACTAAATACTATTGTTATACACATATGTTCTTTCACGGTACTACAATCTGTCGATACCTTTATTTTGGCATTGCACAAGGTCATTTTTTTCTCTGACTGTTAATGACGTCTTTACACTTAATCTATTGGATATTTGATGTGTACTGATTGATATGTTAGTCTTAGCTACATGAATTTTTTTCTTAAGGGCCTTTTATAGCCGACTTTACGGTATGGGGTTTTCTCATTGTTGAAGGCCGTACGGTTGCCTATAATTGCTTACACAGATATTGATATATTTCAGTATCAGTACCAAGCTTCTAATGAATTTTCTCGATAGATAAATAATACAATAGCCATTTGCTTGTATAACATAGTTAATAATATTTTAACTTTTTAAGATGACGATTGAGGTTTCAAAATAACGTTTAATCAGTATGGTAACCGACGTAAACAAGCTATTGATTATGTCACCTTTATGATACAAAGTGTCGTATCGAAAATGTGAAGAAATTAATTTAACTTTATCTCCTTTTTAGGAAAGATTGTTTATGATTAGAAATGATAACCACTTGATTTGATAAGTATGTAGATTTACAGAAAAGGTTTCAAATTCCAAAATTAAAATATTATTAAATTATGGTCAAATTCATGTTTTGCTCTGCATAATTTTAAAGTTCTTGCATCATTGTAATTAATCTATGTTATCAAATGTATGTTATATGAGATGTATATTTGTCAGCTATATGAAAACTGTTTAGTTTTTCATGTATTATTAAAGTATCTAAGTCAAATCTCCGTTCCCACGCCGTGAAGATGCAATATAAAATTTCAAAACAGAAGAAAATGGCAAAAACAGAATTATAAATGAAATAATAAATAAGATAAAAACAAAATTATATGATAAATAAGATTGAAACAAAATAACATGATATACGAGATGGAAACAAAATAACATGATATATAAGATCAAAACAGTTATATGATAAATAAAACTTATGACTAGTCAGGACACATGCAGAATAAATATAAAGTAAAAATTCAAACTGCACTTACCCAAAGCTTTGCCTACACCTTCGATATTGGACATAGATACTGATTTCCATTTGCCTAAAAACTGAGCCATATTGAAGCAAAACTAAATTTCATGTAGACGTTAACCTGTCGTGGTGGTTGAATATTTGTGGGTAATATAGTGGCTGTTCTTTTCATTTATATAGTAAACTAACTCGTCATAGATCAATATACAACTTTTGGGATATCAGTTACCAGGTAAACTGCATTATGTTTAAGTAGAACGTCCTAATATATGAGCTGAAAGAAGGTAGAACGCCGTTTTAAATATCCAATTTAAAGATTCATTGTGCTAATGAGATATAACTCATTCAATGTTATTGTAAAATAGTCAATATTTATTTTCATGTAATCATTTTTAAGTAGAACGTTCTAAAACATATTCTGCAAGAAAGTAGAATGTCCTCTTATTTATGTAATTTTATAATGAAATAGAAAAGTCAGTTTTTGTTATTTTCATTCAAATTAGTTTTGTTTCCAGATCTTATCCCGCAAAATAAGTAGTTTAAAAAAATTAAAGAACCTTGCTATACTGCCAATACGGGAGATCATGATACTATAACTACATGTTCATGTAGCAGTCCCAAATATTATTTGATATCGATTTATATTGCCACGAAAATGAATTTGAACGTAATACACCATGGGAAAAGATATATTTGTTTTGTGATGACCTCGTTGATTATATTATCTATCTGAGGTCATACCATTAACCGATAAATAGACCCATATATCAAAAGATATAATAAATTACTTGTTTTGATTGAATTTCATCTTCAGTCAATACTTTTTTTCTTTTAAAGCAGCGAATAATCAGAGATCCTTCTTTTAAAAGCATTTGGTGATTTATTTAGAAATGAATTCTCTACTAATTTTTTTATCGTGACAACTAATAATAACAATGGACAACCTTTTACATGTTTTCGGTACGACAGATACAAAAGGTACATGTAATACATATTAAATTCTGCTGATCATGTTGGCTAAATCTACGGAAGGTCATTTGGGACATTTCAAAAGAATTATTTGAATTCGTGATCCAAAATTTAAATATATCATGACCACTAATTGAAATTGCTATCACGAATTACATAATTCGTTATTACAGATCATATTCATGATAACGAGTCTGAGGAATCAGATTTTTGCAATTCGGAATAATGAATTGAATTTGTCACAGATTGATTTATTTCGTGATAACAGATTGAATTCATATCCTTGGATTAAGTGATTGATTGATTGGTGTTAAACGCCACTTTCCGCACTATATAGTGATATTTCGTAGCGGTTAGTTTTTTATAGTTGAAGGGAGTCGCAGTGCCCGGAGAGAACCACCGACTTTTGGTAGAAAAACTGACAATCCTATTCAATTAAGATTTGAGTCGAACGCACCAGCAACGTGCCGGACTGGAACTCACAATCTCTGTGATGACATGGTTTTGGATACAGTAGTTCGACTAGTCGGCCATCGATGCCCCTTATCCTTCCATTAAAATCGTAATCAGGATTTGTGTAATTTGTTAAAACGAATTATAATTTGTAATCACGTATTACATTTGTGATAATAAAATTGTGGAATTAGTTACAACATATTTTTGTAATTCGTGACTAAAATTAAATCCGGTGTTATTCATCTCGGATAAAATCCGTGGTATTGTTGAAATGCCGATTGCTTGTTGAAAAATATGTCCTTCAAACGAAACAATTAGGTTATTTCTTGATTCGAGCGGGCACTGATGAAACGAAACGCGTGTCTGGCGTACTTAATCCTGGTATCTACGATGAGTTTATATTCAAGAAATCAATCATCTTGATAATATTGGTTTGAGAGTATTTTAGTTTACCTGATATATTTAAAAAGTATGATTTGTACCTCCCCAGAACAATATATTTTGTACTTTAGTAGATCTTTTGAATTTTAAGTATCCACATTTGATTTGCATAGCCTCTAGAGTGGGTAGTTTCACATACCCCTTTCGTCGCTATGATTTGATGATAAAATTGATATTAATAGTATAGAAAGAGTTTTCATGGAGCACTTGGAAGACTCAGCAGTTTAACGTTGCTTTAAAGACACTCATGAACGTGACCTCTTTCCGAATATGAATGTTTTGCCGAGTGTGAATTGGCATTGCTATACGACGTGTCTCGGTATTTATATATCCAACATTCATGTATTTAGTTATGATCTTTCTTTTGCAAGTTCGGTTGGATATTTTGTTATGTCTTATGTTCGCTGTTGGAGACGACGTGGTTCGGTATTTATATATTTCGCTTTCGGGCATTTTGTTGTTACTTTTTTATACGTGTGGGTCCGGCGGGTCATTTTGTGCTGAATTGTTGTCTGTTTATTTCGTTTGTGGTTTGAATTCAGTATTTTCGGTACATTTCACATATGTCTTATTTGTCAGTATAGTCGAGTTACTCGTGGTTCGTCTACAGGGCTTTTGTTTTAGGCTGTTTGTTTTCATGTGTGTTTACTGTTTGGTCTTACATGATCTTACCTTATATTACAGTTATTTTATTTTTATTTTATATATATATCTAAAAGTTAAAATAAAAAATCAGCTACTACATTTATATGACTTTAAGTTTAAAGCAACTATATGCACAGGATTTCTTTTTATACACAGTTTTGATTTAGAAGAAAAACCGACATGGTTAGAAAATACAAATAATAACACCATTACAAACACAATTCCATTTTAATATTCTTGTCCTGGTTAGAAAATACATAAAATAAAACCATTACAAACTTAATCCCAATTTAATATTCTTGTACGTGTCTATTAATTAAACAAATCTATTTAATTTTTAGAATTTTACCTGTGATAATATAAACGTCACAAAAGATACGTTACTTTTTGTGACGTCGATCCATTCATGTGACGTGCAGTTTATATTTGGTTTGTGGTGTCCTTTTGCAGGTGCTGTCGTAAATTCATGGGAGGTGTCCGTTGTTATTCTGCGGTTTACATGTTGTTATGTACTATTATATTATTTATATATGTATTTCTCTGTGCTGAGTGTTCTTGCGTTTGTTTGTACTGTATTTCTGTCACGTAGTGTTGTCGTTTTAACGGTATTTTTAGCATTGTCATATAAGCGGGAGATTTGGCTAGCAATAAAACCAGGTTCAACCCAACATTTTTTTCTTAATATGTCCTGTACCAAGTCAGGAATATGGCAGTTGTTATCAGACAGTCCGTTTCTAGGTATGTTGGTATTTGCTTTTGTTGTAGTTCAGTGTTTTTGTTGTTCCGTTGTTTTCCTCTTATAGTTGATGTGTTTCCCTCGGTTTTAGTTTGTTACCCGGATTTGTTTTTGCTACATCGAACAATGACTATTGAACAGCGGTATACTACTGTTACCCTCATTTACGTAATTTAGGTATCCAATAAAGTGATAGAAGAACCAGTGCTTCATCTTAGGTTGAAATTCCAAAGAAAAATAGAAAAACCTATCATTATTCAGGATTACCTCATTGGTTGGTGTTTTTGTTATATGCAACAGTATATAGTTGTAAAATTGAGAATGGAAATGGGGAATGTGTCAAAGAGACAACAACCCGACCGAAGAGCAGAAAACAGCCGAAGGCCACCAATGGGTCTTCAACACAGCGAGAAAATCCCGCACCCGGAGGCGTGCTTTAGCTGGCCCCTAAACAAAAATGTGTACTAGTTCAGTGATAATGGACGTCATACTAAACTCCAAAACATATAAATGAACTGAAATTAAAAATCATACAAGACTAACAAAGGCCAGAGGCTCCTGATTTGGGACAGGCGCAAAAATGCGGCGGGGTTAAACAAGTTTTGTGTGTACATGCTATTTCAAATATCTTAATGTTTATGTTATATGCAACTGTATATAGTGATACATGTTATTGAAAAATGTTGATGTACTAAACAACTGTACAAAGTGATTAATGTTATCGCAAATGTGTTAGTAGGTTCGATTTCTTGCGATATCATGGGGGAAAATCCGACAATACTATATGGTATTTGTATATAAATATGGGCAAGTTAGTAAAAGCACCAAACCTAACAATGTATGGAGTTTTGTCTAGATCTCGAACAGAATTATATGGTCAAAAGAAACACGATAACAGTACAATGTATAATAGATTATCACAACATAATACCTAAATTATCCATTTAATTCAAACACGGTCATATGTCGTAATCATGGATAACTGGTGTTTTCAAGCAATGAATATATGAAGCTTCGTTTACTGCTTTCTTTAAATTGCAAGAAAAATGGTATTAGGAGTACAACTTCCTCGGTTAAAGGCAGCATATTTCCTCGTATACAGACAAAAAAATAAACAAACATCCCCTCCATTGAAATTAAGAAATTGCTGATATTGTTGAGATTTATAATGTTGTATCCTTGTTGATTGTTTTGTAGTTTTTAATCCTATCCATGCAATTTAAGAACTATGATGCTTCTTCTATTTACGTACTTCAAGATTAGTCAGTCAAAAGGCTTAGTTTAAATCTCCTCCTTAGAATTTACAAATATTATGGAATACTCTGTTTAAGCTTCACTCGTATCTTAGGTGTATGCTGATTTGTAATAAATGTGTGCCTAATGTTCATTATGCAATTGTTAATAACAAAACGGTTTACTGTATCTTGGTTAAAAAGAAGTCAAACAGCATAGTACTTGTTTATATTAATTTGTTGTTTTTATAGTGAAGAAGGAAATAAAACTCAAATCTACTATAGTTTTGTTGAGAGTTTTGGGGGTATTTGCTGCCTTTTTTTTTTTTTCGTCTTTTCGTAGGGATTTTGCCACTTGTAATGTCTGGTTTTTTTTTTACTTATTGCCTTTGTCTTTTTACTCCTTGGTACCTTGTCCCTTTTTTAAAAAGTAATGAACTTTATTGCTCCTTCGATAAGTTCTCCAGAACAGTTGTCGAAGATGTTGCTAAGAACATATAAAATAAAAGATATCTATATTAGAAAAAAGTTTTATTGCAATGCTGCCTCCAAAAGCAATTTTATTTGTTTCAATATCAGATTTAATTGAGAACAGCTTTCAATATGGTGGCCTGAGATTCTTTAAAGACCTTCTGTTTTCTTTTGTTCTTTTGTGGCTTTTTCTTCATTGCATTTCATAACAAACACATTCAGTCATCATTAAAAAACATTTTAAGAATGTACTAGTAAATATTCAAACAACACCACATGATGACGGTTATTACCACTCCACTATTTTGTTTCCTCAGACTATGTGCATTTCTCGAGAATTTAGGTCATCTTTTCTCCACTTTCTAGAACCTTAAATGGCAATCAGATAATGTGATATCATTATATTATTATCATACATTCGTATAGCAACATATGCATCTTAATCTTAAATATATAACTTATCCTGCAATTAAACAATTATCAGTTACCGTAGTGAAGTTTTTCTATCTAATTTTATTTTTGTGGTGCTCAAAACAAGAAGTAAACAATTCGAAGATTTGAAATTTAAAAGACTGTACCAAACCTTCACAAGATAGAGATACTGAATTCGATAGACTTGACGTTTTTTATTATTGAAAATTTCTCAACTTAAGCAATAACTAATTCAAAACCTTTAGTGCTCTACCTGGATTTTTTATTACTTTTCATATAAATTGCTTGATACCAGTAGATCGTCTTTCATTTCATTAAACGATGAGAAAAAACTGTACAATGCAAAACTGAAACTGGACTAATTGTTTGACAATTATATATATAATTTGACACTAACGAAGGTTATTTGTTAAGCCGAAATATTTGTCAACACGATTTTATAACATCATCTTCGTATATTACCATCTTATATTTATACCGTTGTGCAAATCTTTAGACTTATATATATATATATATCCAAATCTTTAGACTTACATATATATATATATATATATATATATATATATATATATATATATATATATATATATATATATATATATATATATATATATATATATATATATATATACAAGTCTAAATTGAAAACAACGTTCAAACCTAAGATTGCGTTGGATAAAACCGCAATTTTTATACGTGTGCATGCAAAACAAATTTCTTGGTAGAGGGGTCTAAATACAACACAAACAACATTTTCCAAAAGACCAAAAAAGTGAAAAAGTATATTTTAACAAAACGCATTTGACTAGCAGGTCGAACAACGGATGTTCTTAAACCCTGCTGATTGCCATTGGCGATTGCCAAATAAACAGATCACAAAGATGTAACAAAATGGATCTTAACTATTAATTTAATACCAAACAGAAAACAATAAACTTGCGAAAAAGATGGTATACCGCAAACAAAAGGTACAAAAATTAGTACACCATATCCGGATTTCGACAATTAATGTCTCCTCAATGATATTAGGAATCGAAACGGCATTTGGAAGGCCATATAATTTACCTCAATTTAAGATAGACTCTTGAATTTTGAAGAGTCGAAATAGGATGAACGGATCATATAAACCCGAAGGCAAATATAATACAAGCCCAAACGAAAAAATATAAACAAGTCTAAATTGAAAACAACGTTCAAACCTATGATTATATATATATATATGAACTAAAACATCAACATTAAGCTATAGTATGTGTTACGTTAGCAACATCAACATCATGATTTTCACTAATCCTTTAATCTTTTTTCTTTTGTATCGATTTTTTCAAATCCACGTTCTTATCCCCTTTTTAACATTGACAATACTAGATAAACTCATCATAGATACCAGAATTAAAACTTTGTCCACTAATGTCTTAATCATTTTTTTTTTTTTTTTTTTTTTCAGGAATGAATATCGTTTGCCAATCAGATGGTTTAGATTAAACATATCATATTTCTCTTAATGAATACTCACTGCTGTCATTTTATTTCCTTCAATTGTTCGTACGAGTTTCACATTTTCCATCCAGTTAATTGTTTCCATTTTTTCATTACAGTCATTTTTGTATCCGAGTCAAATTCGATAGTAATCTAAAACACAAGAAACAACTAACAATTTAATTTACAAAGTGACACGTTTAGCAAATGGACTGAGGTACCAACCTATTGTTTTCTGTGGGGGAAGTTAGGTTTTTTTCACGACAAAAATTGTTTAAGACTTTCTATAAAAAAAAAATACTTATTAATTATATATCTTATTCCCATGTCGTTTTTATTTCTCCCAATATTCGAAGGAAACAAGCCATTTTTGTGTTCAGTTCCCTGCACCAATCAAATGGCTTCCTTTGTTGTTAACTTACAGTCTGTCGCGTCCTAGAAAAAATACAAGTGTGTTTAAAAATTTATTCTTATTAACATTTCTTAACGAATTTACATACATAAGACTGCATAAAGTTTGATTTAAATCATCAACAGGTTATGTAAGAGGTTTAATTATCAATTTGTATTAATTTTTTTTATCGAATTTCAAAAATCTGTTTAGTACATTTTAATAGTAAAGGTTTAACGGTTTCGTCCAAGTAAGAGATTATACATGTACTACGATATTAAGGTGATTCAAGTAAAAACTCTTACTTTCATAGTTTACATTACTGAGAAAGAAACAAATTTAATACAAAATTGATTGATTGATCAATATCTGTTTAACTTCCAGTTGGAATTATAAATTGTACATATTCAGAATGATTAGTTGGATAGAGAAAACTGTAAACTGGAACCAAATTAAATCTGAAATTCCTGACAGATCAGAAGAAGACTTGGCATCCAACCCGAATATAAATGTTTTACTCCGGGTCGGCAAAGTGTTTGACTTTTTCCCTCCATGATCCAAACATGACACAAAACCAGTAGATCCTGGTTTCACATAACTTGGAATCGATTATGAGGCTCCCAAACATGTAGAATCGGCAAACAAATGTGTATGCTTAACTGAAGATGGATTATTCATACAGATAAAGATATTTGTGAATATCCTTTCCACTTAAAATTCACTAAACTTGGATAGAAATATGACATATTATTAGCAGAATCTTCAATTTTTACTACCTTAAGACATTTTCCAGATGAGCTTTTTGTAACTAAGTCTTTCCCTTCTTCGTAAGTATTAGTAGTTCTGGGTGTGTTGGTCGATTCATTTGAAACTGACCACTTATCTCCGTCTTTCGTGAATTCAAATGTCCAGTTGGATGCTTTGGACATGGTAATCATTTCATCTGTATAACCTAAAAGTTCATTACATATTTCATATAATTAATAGAATAAATAAAAATGAATACAACTGTATGGATAACTTAAACATGTTAAAACAAGAATTCCAAATTATCCACCATTTCTACGTTCCCCATCACAAAGCTGTCAATCTTTATATAATAAAGTGTCAAAGATTCTTAAATTACTATTGAAACTTCAACTCTCTCATATATCCATCGTTGATAAGCGCTTATCTGATAATATTGCTTGTTTTGTCTCTGATTATGCCCAGTATTACTGGATACAATTTTGGAAACTTCTTACTGTAGAGGGATATTTTATCTCAATTGACTTACTGTTTTGTGTTCATTTTATTTCGAATGTGTTCAATCTTATAGTTGTCTGTAATTGTTAAGGCAGTGCACCTGCACTAATAAATTATATTGACTGAAAATGAAATATTTTGTTTCAATAAATTTAAAGGAATTGGACTAGAATTTCTTTCCTACTAGAAATATCGACACAGTGTTTTGAGGCCAACCACTACATTTTCTATACCAGGATTGTTAAATCGAAATAGCCTAGCCATTACGTGAATTAAAGTAAAGTTTAATTCATTGTTTCGTTACAATTGACAAAATGATTGAGTTAGAATTTAAATTTCAAAGAAGAAGAAATTAAGATTCTATATCACTTCAAAATATTAAAACTTTAACAGCAAGGTTAAGCAAATCTAGCATATAAAAAGATAACTCTGCCACGTTAAGGAATGTTTTATAAATATATGATTTGCTAAAAATAATCAATAATTTATGGCACATAACATAAATTCCAAAACAGTGGTGACATATGCAACGTATCTTTGTATAGAGAAAGGGAAGTATGACCGACCCGAACGAAAACGCTGTATAAAGTTTAACTAAACACCTGCATGGATTTGACAAAGCCAAAACGAACAAAATAGCCCTTACATTGCTCTTGCAAATAAATTTGACAAATTGTCTGGAATATAAGTCAAACATGGAATCAAACACTATGTTATCAGGTTTTATTTATATAGCATACCACTGTTGGGATATTAGGTTATCAGGTTTTATTTATATAGCATACCACTGTTGGGATATTAGGTTATCAGGTTTTATTTATATAGCATACCACTGTTGGGATATTAGGTTATCAGGTTATCATTTTTAAGTAGAACGTTCTAATATGTGTTCTACAAGAAGGTATAATGTCCTTTAAATGTCCAATCATAGATGGGTATTACATCTATGGTCCAATTTAATGAAAGACTGTGCTAAAACTGTAAGAAAAGTCAATAATAATTTTTATTTCATGAAATTTATTTTTAAGTAAAACTTTCTAATATATGTTCTGCAAGAAAGTAGAATGTCCTTTAAATATCCGACTTAAAGATTGATTGGGCTAAAACTGTAACGCATTTAATATTATTGTAAATAGAAAAGTCAATAATTCTTATGTTTAGGTAATCATTTTTAAGTAGAACGTTCTAATTAATTGATTATATGTTCTGCAATTAGAAATTAAAGTTTTGTACAACTGTATAGTGATACATGATACCAATACGGTTATGTACTTAATAACAGTATAGTGATAGATGTTGTCACAAACATGTTGATGTTCTTAACAAGAGTAAACTGATACATGTTAACGCAAACATGTTGATGAACGATACAAGTGTATTTGACTTTCGAGAAACTCATTTCTAAAAGCCCGAATCTGATTTAAAGTTACAATTAAATACGAATTATTTCCCCTGTTGGGAAGTATACTGGTATACTAGTTCGTTGCGGTTAAAACCAATGACGAGAAGTTTATTTATATATCTACAAATCCGAACTAAGAAACTAAATGGGTCTATCAATACCCACGCCACGTCAAATTTTAAAGACCCAAATGTTCCAAAACACTTGTCCTGCCTCCATGACAAATATGTTGTTGTCCCCGCAGATAAAGCCCCAAACAACATCGTTTTTGTGTGTAAATATCATTACATAAACTGCTTAATAAATGAATTAGGTATTGACAATTCACTTGGAAACACAACATATACCCTCACGACACTTACCAAAGAGGAAATCCTGGATAATCATAGGTCTGTTCTATGTTCCTTTGGAATTTCAATCAAAGATGAAGAACTGGATCTTCCACCACTGTATTGGATACCTAAACTACATAATGTCCTTACAAACAACGGTATATTGCTGGGTCTTCCAAGTGCTCCACGAAACCTCTTTCTAAATTATTAACATCTATTTAATCAGCAATCAAAGCCGGGCTCCAAAGTTATTGTGAAACTGCCTATTCTAGAGGTGGCGTGAATCAGATGTGGATACTAAAAAATTCCAAAGATCTTTTAGAGTACATGCAATCTAAGACTCTCTCATCTTGCAATAGTATTAAAACATTTGACTTTTCTACACTTTACACAAGTATTCCCCATTCCAAACTAAAAGACAAATTGAAAGAGTTGGTATTACTTTGTTTCATTAAAAAGAATGGCGAACGTAGATCCAAGTATCTTGTCTTGGGGAGGGATAAATCCTACTTTGTAAAGAATCACTCTGATTCAAACAAAAAATTCTCTGAAACTGACATTATCAAGATGCTTGATTTCTTGATTGGCAACATATTTGTTACGTTTGGAGGACGTGTTTTTCAACAGACTGCCGGAATTCCAATGGGAACCAGTTGTGCCCCTCTTCTTGCCGTCTTGTTTCTTATTATTATGAGGCTGACTTCATACAGGAACTTCTTAGGAAGAAAAATAAGAAGTTAGCAATATCCTTTAACTTTACGTTCCGCTATATAGATGAGGTTTTCTCACTAAATAATACAAAATTTGGTGACTATGTTGAACGAATCTATCCCATCGAACTAGAGATAAAGGATACTACAGATACAGTTAAGTCTGCCTCATATCTTGACTTACATCTAGAAATTGACAATGAGGGTCGGTTGAAAACAAAACTTTACGACGAAAGAGATGATTTCAGCTTCCCAATTGTGAACTTTCCATTTCTATGTAGCAACATTCCAGCAGCGCCTGCATACGGAGTATATATCTCCCAATTGATACAATATTCCCGGGCTTGTATTTCCTATTATGATTTCCTTGATAGAGGATTGCTGCTCACAAGGAAGCTATTAAACCAAGTGTTCCAAATGGTGAAGTTGAAATCATCCCTTCGTAAATTTTACAGACTCCATCACGAGTAGGTTGACCGTTATGGAATAACCGTTTCAAAGATGATATCGGATATGTTCCTTATGTCGTAACTACAATACCCTTCCCTTTTAACGAATGTGACCTACCGAATTAGACTATTTACCGGATTTGTAATAACATAAGCCACACGATGGGTGCCACATGTAGAGCAGGATCTGCTTACCCTTCCGGAGCACCTGAGATCACCCCCAGTTTTTGGTGGGGTTCGTGTTGCTTAGTCTTTAGTTTTCTATGTTGTGTCATCTGTATTATTATTTGTCTGTTTGTCTTTTTATTTTTGGCCATGGCGTTGTCAGTTTGCTTTCGGTCTATGAGTTTGACTGTCCCTCTGGTATCTTTCGTCCCTCTTTATTGAAAACATTGTGTTACTATAATCAACAAATACTTTCAGCTTTATATTGAAGTTCAGTTACAAAAATTTTGAAAGGCAATACCCCAGGGCTAACCAAATATCCAAGAAAGAAGCATTTGTAGTATATTTATATCGTATATTTTAATTTATACAATAGAACGTACATAAAGTGTTAGCACCGTCTAGGGTTTTTTCATATCATTTGCAGACGTTGCATGTTTGTACTGGATGAAATTTTCCATGGCGAATTTTTTCTACTTTTTCCTTGTATATAATGAAGCCCTTTCATATACAATTTGATCGTTTAAAAAAGGATGCATGTACAATAATGAGTTCTTTGTTGGCTTTCGTATTACATTTGCAATAACAACTTGTTAGTCAAAAAAATGTATGCCAAGGTCTCAGCTTGACTGTAAATACCCATAAAGAAACTGAGAAAGTCAGAATCGAAGATCGTAAACGAAGCAAGGTTCTAAAAACTTACGATCTTCCTCCGGAAGTTGATTTCAAAATTTGTATTACTCTTGACTCATGACTGGTTTATTAAATACCGTTGCAAATTTGATTCATTTACTTAGTATCAAAATATAAAATAAATAAAGGCAACAGTAGTATATCGCTGTTCAATAGTCATAATTCGATTCAGCAAAAACATATCCGGGTAACAAACTAAAACCGAGGGAAACACATCAACTATAAGAGGAAATCAACAGAACAACAGAAACATTGAACTACAACAAAAACAAAAACAAACGCCAACATACATAGAAACGGACTGTCTGATAACAACTACCATATTTGTGACTTGGTACAGGACATTTTAAGAAAAATGATGGGTTGAACCTGGTTTTATGGCTAGCCAAACCCCCCGCTTATACGGCAATGTTAAAAACCGCTAAAATGACAACACTATGTGACAGGAATACAGTACAAACAACGCAAGAACAAAAGATACCAAATTGGACATTAAAAATCATGATTTGAAGGGAAACGGACAACGTCAAGACCAAAAAAAGAAAGACGACGAAGGCGACGAGGGAGAAGTAAATTGTTGTGTAAATGATGTATTCGATATGAGACTAACAGTGTTTTAGGAAAGCTCTAGAAAATGTACACACACAGCTCGTCAAAAGTTGACACGTTATTTATGATGATAGTGATGATAAATACAAGTGTAGTTCTATACAAAAAAAATCATTGATTCTATTTGATTTTTTAAATATTTGTGAGATATTTGACTGATTTTTTTGTAAAGAGGAGGGGGGTGGGGTTACAGACTATTTACATAAAACGTTACAGACTGCCAGGTTAAGAGAGGGTTGGCGATTTCAAACTAGTTTAACCCCGCCACACTATGTATGTGCCTGTCCCAACTCAGGAGTCTGTATTTCAGTGGTTGTCGTTTGTTCATTCCTATCATGTTCAAATGATTTCTTGGTCACTGAGTAACTAAAATTACATCTAGGAAAATGTTGTTTAAACTAATTAGACAGATGTATTTGTCTATACTGTTGATTTCAATTATAGTTTATGCACCACTGTTAGAACATTTCATCTTTCAGACTCGTGTGAATTCTTGTGTCATCGATACTCCACTTTCAAGTTCTTGAATTGTCTACAAAATAAGTTGAATATATTATGTTCTAGAATACAATTCCAAAGGGTTCAGTGTTTGTTTAATTCTAAACTGGTTTTAATATGATAAATAAATATCATTCTGTCTATATTACTGCTTGAGTGTATGCTTTGAAAATATGTCTGCTGACAAAAATTCGGAATCGCAAAGAGTCTTTCAAGCTTCCTCTTTTTATCTAACCTGTGAATTTTGTTGAACAATAAGTATATGTCTTGGGTTCGTAAAAACGTCGAAGTGTTCAAATTCTAGTCTGTTTTGTTTTTATTATAAGCACAGGGGTCGTGGTTAATTCCTCGGATATTTGAAACGGAAGACATTGAAACTGTATCTGCATTCATTTGTAGAATCAAGCATGGGTCTACATGTAGTTAAAATAATTTCTCCGCTAAGCAGACTTGTTTCAGACATCACGTCATACCAACAAATTAAATCTTAGTTTACCATCGTCTTTGAAAAAGCCAAAACATAATTATCTATCCTTTCCGTTTGGGTTGAATAATAATAATTTTCTGCTCATATAATTAGAGTTGATTCAGTTTGTATTGTTACATCTGCAGTGTCCACGTTTTGGTAACTCTTTTGAAATTATAAAATTCTGTTCAAATCTTTGAATTATATTGGTTTTATTTCAATTATATAGTTGATCATATATATAATAATAGATTTTTTAATGGATGCATTTATAGATACTTGAAATCTTTTGAGCAGTCTAAATGAAAAACGTGTAGAATTTAAGACTTGTTTATGCAATAATTAACTTATTCATTGACTAATTCAGTAAACACGTTTTATCTTTCTACCTTCAAATCATGTTCATTTGGTCAATCTCAACAATTTACTTTTATTCTTTTAATTTAATATAAATGCTTCTATTTCACCTCACAGTATACATGTAACTGAATAAATCTATTAGCTAATAAAAGATCGCGTGGAGTGAATTAACTTGGATATTTTCCTCCAAATCGGCATTGCCGGTAAATAAACTCGACAAATTGTACAAGCTATTGATTAACCCTATTATTCACCACTCGTGAATAACCAACAGGTCAAATTGAATGCCAAAATTTTTTCGGTATAGTAAAGCAATCAAATGGTAGCTCCCTAACCAAAAGCTAAGGGAGCCGCGATTTCATTCTTACCATTCATCTCACTTACAATGAAGCCTATATCATGAAGATAATATTCACCACTCACAATAGTAAGACAGCACTTATCATTGGTTGAAGTGAATTATTTGGTAGCTACCAATCACGCTTGATCACGGATGCGGAAGACTAATATATCAACAAATAAGAGATTAACATTCAAATTGCTATTTAGTTCTAGTTATTCTAAGTAAATTCTTTGAAAAAATAAGGAGATGTGGTATAATTACCAATGGACAACTATCCAAAAAAGTAAAATAACAAAAATACCGAACTCCAAGGAAAATTCAAAACGGAAAGTCCCTTATCAAATGGCAAAATTAAAAGCTCAAACACATCAAACGAATGGAAAACAACATATTCCTGACTTGGTACAGGCTTTTCCTTATGTAGAAAATGGTGGATTAAACCTGGTTAAATAGCTAGCTAAACCTCTCACTTGTATCACAGTCGCATCAAATTCCATTATATTGACAACAATGTGTGAACAAAACAAACGGACATAATAGGTAAAAATGTCAAAAATAGGGGTACAGCAGTCATTGTTGTGTTATAATCTTAATCACTATAAAAACAAACGAATATGTCAACAAAGAAAAACAAATGGCATATAGGCAAGGCACATAAGCAAAAATTAAGGACAAGAATACAAAAAAAAGACCATAGCACAATAACACAATGGTTGGATGTATCGAGCCACGCCAAAAGGATATTACCAAAAATGGACTAAACAGTAAAGTAAATAATTTACAAAGACAAATAAAAGAACGCTATAACACGTAATTAAGATGACCAAAGTCAGTACTTAGAATCTATACTTCAAGACCATCGTGTATTATTTGTGAAGTTGATACGGAATATTTATCAACAAGGTCTTGGTATCTTCCAATGAACTTTTTTAGAAAAAGGACGAGACGTTCTTTGACATGACCCTGGTTCATCAACTATCTGCTCAGACACTGGTGACGTTTTATAATATCTTAGTCACAGCTGCAAGCTCTTGAATACCGAACGAGTTGGGAAATGTATATCCCATACCCAGGTGAAGTTGGTATATTGCTACTAAGGTGGGGGAAATTGATAATTTCAAAATTAAAATCGCCTCGTTTGTCATAGATTCTGGTACTGAGATGACCGCTTATGTCAAATTCGAGGTTTAAGTCTAAAAATGAGGTTGAGGAAGCGTGCCTGTTGTTTCTTTAATTTCTAGTTCTCGGGGATATATTAATGGAACCAATCAGAAAAGTTTGGATTGTTAATGGAAAGAACATCATCAATATATCTGAATGTGAAATTAAATGATCTGGCTTCTTTGATCTTCTTTTATTTGACAAGTGTCTGAAGGAACTCCGACTCATATGAAAATAAGAAGAGGTCGACAAGGAGAGGCGCACAGTTCGTTCCCATAGTAATGCCGACAATTTGTTGAAAAAGCCTACATCCAAATTCAACAAATATGTTGTCAATAAGAAACTCCAGCATACTGATCACTTGTTCCTCTGTGTAGCACGTTTTACCTTTTTGTTCATTATTAACTAAATATGCTGTATGGTATCCCAAGGTAATAAATTTATAGCGTATGCTACCATTTTTATATTGAAAAGCATTGTGGATTATTTCTTTTAGGCGATTTTTCAATTTCACATGGGGAATGGTGGTATACAGGGGGAAAAATCAAAAGTTTTGATAGTTCCAACAGAGTTCAAATTATGCGGATTTAAGCAACTATAGATCACTGTACAGTCTTCAACGATGAGCAATACACATACCGTATAGCCAGCTATCATATATAGGCCCCAATATAACAAAATATGGAACAATTCAAATAAAAATATTATAGCCTGATTTATGATAATATAGTAGACGAAAACTATATATGAAAGACAACAATCAACGACAACCGCTAATGAAATAAAAGTGGTGCCAGGTTGTAACTACTTACAGCTACCATCTTGTCACCATTTATTTCTCGTACTGCTTTTAGGCTTTTCCAGCCATTTTCATTTTCAGTCTGTTCCATTATAGTCATTTTAGTATCAGAATCAAACGTAGTTGTTAGCTGAAAAAAATAATGTCTCGATTACAGCATGAAGAAAATTAAGCAAACGTGCGAATTATTTGAAAAACATTACTCGCTCCTCAAATCAATAGACCTAAATATAATATGAACTGTCTACAATTTTGGGGGAAAATGTGAACAATATTTACGTTTAATCATAAGTAATGGAGCTTTGGTATTTTGTCTATAAGATAAATATATAACAAAGAGTAAAGGACATGCATGTGAAAAACTACAGGTCACCGAAATAACTTGTTCAAAACAATACTATGTTATAAGTATGCATTTAATTCAAATGAATTGTAACAATTTTTACTAGTTATTTCCAAGGAATAAATGGATTTACTTTTAGTAAGTTTGGTCTTCAATGTTCCTAGCAATTTATTGGGTTCTATAATTGTTTCTAAATCCAGAGCTCGATATATGTGTAAACGAAATAGGTGCTGCTGAATAAAATTATTTGTTTAAAATATAGATGAGCTTTACAACAACTGGGTCGACACCACTGTTTGAAGACGTCATGTCCCCAGGGGTATTACCAGTAAGGATATTACCAGGCAACTAGTTGACTCTACTACTCATATTGTGCTGACATGGAATATCATTCAAACAGTCATTTTATGTTTATACAAAGGTTACAATTATCTAAAATAGATCTTTTTCTACCTCTGGACTTAGTTGCCCTTAGCCATATGCTTCATAATAGATATCTGTAATGTTGGATGGTTCAATTCACGAAGCAACCATTGTTCCTAAGTTATACGCTTAAGCACCAGCGCTAGAAAATCGATCAATATAAGCTGAATTATATTATTGCTAAACTACATACTAATTCTGTCTGATATTACGCTTGACCCTTTAACAAATATTTATTCATTAAAAATATTGTTAAAATTGAGAATGGAAATGGGGAATGTGTCAAAGAGACAACAACCCGACCAAAGAGCAGAAAACAGCCAAAGGCCACCAATGGGTTTTCAACACAGCGAGAAAATCCCGCACAGGAGGCGGGCTTCAGCTGGCCCCTTAACAAAAATGTGTGCAAGTTCAGTGAAAATGGACGTCACATTAAACTCCGAAACATATAAATGAACTAAAATTTAAAAACACACAAGACTAACAAAGGCCAGAGGCTCCTGACTTGGGGCAGGCGCAAAAATGCGGCGAGGTTAAACATGTTTTGTGAGACCTCAACCCTCCCCCTTATACCTCTAGCCGATGTAGAATAAACAAACACACAACAATACGCACAGTAAAGCTCAGTTTAAAAGAAGTCCGAGTCCGATGTCAGAATAAGTAACAAAAGAAACTAAGCAAAATGACAATGATACATAAATTAACAAAGGACTACTAGCAGTTACTGACATGCCAGCTCCATACCTCAATTAAACTGATTGAAAGATTATGTCTTCATCATATGAAAATCAAGCACAATCCCTCCCGTTGGGGGTTTAGTGTAATACCATCATAAATTATATGAAAAGAACATAACCCGTATCATGCCAACAACTGGTTTTAGAATAAATGTTTTTATTTCCGGTGCCAAGACCCTATGAGTGAATCAATATTAACTCCAAAATATGCCATCTTCAATGACCTGACAGCAGTATCGTAACTATATCCCTTCTGAATAAGTCTGTTTAAAGGCTTGGTTAACTTTTGAGGTGAATGACGAAATTTTTGTATAGAATATTACCATAAAAGATTGGATGTGAAATACTTGAACGTATAAGATGTATACACTAAAAATTGTCTTTGATTTGAATGTGGAATCCGTTAACAACTAAGTTTCATGAGACATTTAATTGACACTTACATTCAAATCGTTAACAAAAGCAATTTTTAAAAAAAACATGTTTTTGGCATATTGTCTTTGCGTATGTGCTTTCTTGATTTAATCTACTGTAAATTGCGGAATGGACAATCTAATAGGGTGAAAAGTAACTCTAATAAGTAAGTAGAATAAACTCTTAAAAGAAGAAATAGCGTAAACTTTCCGTTAAATATTTAAAATTGATGTACTTTTTCAGTAACACAGAAAATAACAAAATATCCAAGGGGATTTAGACGCTTTGTAAAAGGATTTAGGACTAGTATTTGTGTTTTCTCACGATGATTTATAGGACTAGTATTTGTGTTTTTTCACGATGATTTATATAATTTTCATTATATTGATTAAAAAAAGGAAGAATATTGTGATGGGCAACTCATAATACGACTTTGATAAAAAAAAACAACAAAAAAAACATAAATTGGTCATGTGGCAATAAATAAACGGCATGACTTATTGAAACATATACTAGTACGCGAAAAATTATCTTCACATATACATGTACCTGTTTATATAAATGGTGTGTGTATGCATTTTGTTTTTTCTTATTGAATACATGATAACTTGAATTTATGTTTACCTTAAGACCTTTTCCAAACATATCTGTTGTAACTAGTTCCTTCCCTTCTTGGTAACTGTATGTCCTTTTCGGTGAAACAGAAGATTCGTTTTCAACCAACCACGTGTCTCCATCTTTACTGAACGTAACTGTCCAGGTAGAGTCTCTAAACTTGTCAAGTATTTCATCAGAAAGGCCTAAAATTATAATTCATGAAGCAGATACAATATGTGATTGAAGATTTTACTTTCCAAATGCTTACAAAAGCCTCAACCGTCTCCGTATGGTTTATGCATCTCAGAAATGCGTAGATTTTGAAGAGTTTGAGTCAAAAATGAAAACAACACTTTATGAATTTCATGAGTCCGAAATAAACTCATCATAGATACCAGGATTCAAATTTTGTACGCCAAACGCGCGTTTCGTCTACAAAAGACTCAGAAGCGCTTTTCTTAATTTATTTTCATAATGCCAAATATTCCAAAGTCAAGGATGTATAAGAACTGTAAAAGTTGACGAGCTATACGACTTAAAAGGACATAAAAATAATAGCCAAATTAATCTAAGGTCAGGTTTGCATAACAACTGCTTAAACTTTCTTTGTGGACCAAAAATCCTTCAACCACTCGGACACGATTGTAATCTATTTAAACTAAATATAATAGTAACAGAGTTTTTGTGGTATGACCGATCGTTATCTGATGGATGTTTCATAACGGATCGCAGACTTTATGATGTTATTTGTGATTTTCACTGAGAATATGAGCACATATTCCCTGTCTGTGCTTGTTATCCCCGAGCTGTCAGACGAAGGGGATATAAAGCACTGACAGGGATTATGAACCCATATACCATTTGAATCCCGAATAACAATTTTATTATATTGGAGTGTCCAGATATTTACATTAATTACCATTGTGATCTTCATTTTCGTTTACCTGGAATATGGGCTCATATCACCTGTCAAGGCAACCAATAAATTTGCATGATTAGCCGTGATATTTCGCTCCAGTATAATATATTACCGTAAGTGCTAAACGTTCACTTACTGATTTTTATCCTTACCAAATTAGTCTCCGTACTAACCATTGAATAACAAATACATTTCTATCAGTTTTGGTGGTGGTAATTATAAGTATTATCAATCTTTAGGTGTTTGTCTTTGCTGTTTGTGTATCTCTTTCATTGATCACGCTGCTTGTGATGGGTTTTCTGTCTATCTGTTATTTATTAATTGCATAATTAAATGATGTGCATTGAATTGATGTAGACGATATTTTATTTTAATGTTAGGAAACGTAGTGTTGAGTATTTGGTTGGATATTGTTGTAAACTGAAGGGACAGTGATTTTTAAGTTAAATCTTGAGCCTTCGAATCTCATAATTATGCATTGGTCGAATAGCACATTTTATTAATAGATTTTTGCAGCTCTTGTTTGATTGGGGGAATTTGTAGTTGTTAGAGTATTGGAAAATTGATTAATAAGTTTTCAGTTATGTTAAGTTCTGTATATGAATTATCTTGCAATTTAGAATTAGTTATCATCTTATTGTTTGAGATAAAACAAGAGAATTCTGACTTTTTTTAGTTTTTTCCTTGGAAAGGAAAGCCAGGGTTTGGTGGCATTAGAAGATGTACTGTTGGATCCAAGTTCTTTCAAAAGGCATTCAAAATAGCTATTTTGGATACAAATCAATATTACAAGAAATTTTATCATCTGGAGCAAGAACATAGTTTATAAGTAAAAGGCTGAAAACATCCTCTCTCCGGATTCCTTAAATGTCTAAATCTTATGGGCTCATAACTATTGTTTTTCAAAAGATGAGGGATCTATCGTGGTCCCAATTTATCAAAAAAAAATTATTACACCGGCTTGTTTTTCTACCATTTTCTCGCGTAGTCCCTAGAGTCTGACAATAATCTTGTTTTCTTTTTCACAAAATGTAGCGTGTTGACAACGTAGGATACCCTAGATTAATTTTAGAAACATAGTTATGATTACATGTATGAATGCCTTAGACGTCTTATGATATAAATGAAAATAGTATGTCAAATATGACTGAAAGAAGATGAAGGGTTCATAATATATAAAAAGAGGATGTATTTGTAGATGTGACAGCAACTCAACAACACAAATAACCAAAGAATATCATATGGTGATTAATGGTAAAATGAATAACATGTGGATCAAAAATTTCACAAATAAAACTGCGAAACGTTGTATCTTTTGAATGTGAATAAAAAAAAAAACCTTACCCATAGCTTTACCAAATGCTTCAAAATTTGACATTGAACCTTTACCAGCCTGCCATTTTCCTATGAATTGAGCCATTTTGTTTTAGTTATAATTGTTTTGTATATAATATCAATGTAGGCCGTTCAAAGTATTGCACTATGTGTGGTTTGCAGGCTAGATAAAGGTAATTGCGAGCTCACTTATCGTGTCTGGTACTGATAATCTATGAACTCAAATGTGTACAGGGGTTAATATCTAATCTAATGAAGTCCAAGTCGTGTCATAATTTTCAATTTTTCATTCAGTTGTATATTATGATCAATTATCCATTATAATTAAGTACCAGAATTAACAAAATAAATGTATATTTATTTCAAACATAATATTTTTCATGAGCGTTCTGGATAGTAGTTTTTTTTTTAGGATCTCGTTATAACTTCTCTTTAGATGTTTATTTTCTTTGTTTGTTTGGTCAATTTCAGATGTTCATAGCAATAAACATGTCACAATATTGATATCAGAACAAGACTTAATATTCGTTGCCTTGTTTAGTCAGAAATCATATCAAACGTGGAAGGGCGAGTTAGCACAGGAAATGTTTATTCAAACCAATATTTGAACAAAACCTATGGGTTTACGTTCCAGATTAAATGGTTTGTGTATGGAGTGTTTGTTTGTCCTTGTAATCATTGTTAAGGTGACAGAGAAATTCCGACTGTCGAAGCATGGCCGGTCATCGCTATCAAAATTTTCTATTCAGAAAATGGTGAAATACTTTCCTTCAAAATCGAATAAGTTAGAAAAAATTAGTTTATGTGATTAAGAGCGAAAAAACACAAGTGTTTTAAAGTGTTTATTGTGGAAAATAGATACAAGTACTTTATATAAAATTGAGATAGGAAATGGGGAATGTGTCAAAGAGAATACAACCCGACCAAAGAGCAGAAAACAGCCGAAGGCCACCAATGGGTCTTAACACAGCGAGAAAATCCCGCACCCGGAGGCGGGCTTCAGCCGGCCCCCAAACAAAAATGTGTACTAGTTCAATGAAAATAGACGTCACACTAAACTCCAAAACATATAAATGAACTAAAATTAAAAAAACATACAAGACTAACAAAGGCCAGAGGTTCCTCCTGACATAGGACAGGCGCAAAATGCGGCCGATTAAAATGTTTTGTGAGATCTCAACCCTCCCCCTATACCTCTAGTCAATGTAGAATAAACAAACACATAGCAATACGCACAGTAAAACTCAGTTAAAAAGAAGTTCGAGTCCGATGTCAGAATAGGTAACAAAAGAAACTAAGCAAAATGACAATGATACATAAATTAACAAAGGACTACTAGCAGTTACTGACATGCTAGATCCAGACCTCAATTAAACTGATTGAAAGATTATGTCTTCATCATATGAAAATCAAGCACAATCACTCCCATTGGGTGTTTAGTATCATACCATCATAAAATACATGAGAAGAACATAACCCGTATCATGCCAACAACTGGTTTTAGAATAAATGTATTTATTTCCGATGCAAAGACCTGATGAGTGAATCAATATTAATATCAAAATATGCCATCTTTAATAACTGACAACAGTATCGTAACTATATCCCTTCTTTTGTGCTTTGTATAAAATGCTTTGTATAGAATATTATCATAAAAGATTGGATGTGATATACCTGAACGCATAAGATGTCTACATGTTGATTTATATTTACGAATGATGTCCTTGTACCGATGATAAAATTTAGTAAATGTTTTGACTAGTTTGTGATATCGAAAAAATAATTTTTCAGTAATACAGAGGTTTCTTTCGTTAAAATCAAATACGTTGTTACGAAGTTCTTCTTTTCTTCTTCTTCTTCTTCTTCTTCTTCTTCTTCTTCTTCTTCTTCTTCGTGTCCTGCTACATATGGCATTCATTACGTAATCAGCCAATTCAATCATTAGAGATGTTATAAAAAAATGTTTTAAAATACAAACGAGGTAATTAAAAAACTATAACGTAAAGGAAAGGATAGATTATGAACTAACATTCATTTATTATTAGATTGAATAGAATGGGAAGAAAATTAAGAAATTTACCTTTTTACATCGTTTTTCAATTCATTACATTTTTAATTTTTTTTATAATGAAATAGCATTACATATTTACAAATTACAACATGACCATCGATATTTTAACAAGTATGAACATTGAAAAAAATATAACGTGTCCGTTACTTGGTAACAGTCAGTATTTAAACAACAGCAACATGCATACAGTTTTTCATCTCAAGAATGGTTTGTTCGTTGCCTTGTTTTGATCTAGATATTTCTAAATTAATATAGAAGGACAAGTGAGGTCAGGAAATGTCTATCCAAACCAATATTTGAACGAATTCAATAGATTTACCCTTGAGATTAAATTGTTTGTCTGTGGGGTGTCTGTTCATGTTTAATATAATCGTTTAGGTGATGGAGGTATTTGTTGTACGCATGGTTGTAAGATTACTCATATCTCATCGTAAAAAATTTCCATTCATAAATTTTATTTTTGGAAATCCTTCAATATGTCCTTGTCAATTGATTCATTCAAAATTTTATAAGAAAACAGAAGTGTCAAGGTTCATTACAAAATCAGAAATATATTTGACTAATTAATCTTTAACATCTAGTGGCGAATATTAAACCAGGGCGGTAATATGTTTTAAATGATATAAAAAAAATATTTTTCGTTTTCTATATCATGTCGTTTGTTAAATGGATTAATCTTCCTTTTTATATAAAAGGAACGAAAGAAACTAAACATTTGAAATTAAGAAAGCTGCCGTAAAAGGGAGAGACAACGGGCTAAAAAACTGACAAAAACTTGAAAAATAAGAAGGGACGGGAATTTTACAAAGATAAATCTAAAACTAAATTAACTATAATTATATAAATATATTAATTTCAATTTAATAGGTTACATTAAAAAAACTGACAAAAACTTGACAAAATAAGAAGCAATCACACTACGGACGGAATTTTACAATTTGATTTACAGATTTTGTCATAAATCTAAAACTAAATTAACTATAATTATATAAATATATTAATTTCAATTTAATAGGTTACATTGATAACGGGAAAAATATTAATATTTGATACTAATTCATAAACAAATGCGTACTCGAGACCTACACACAACAGTTAGTACATCAACATAGCTTGCTTCAAGCCTTTTGGAAGTCCTCATCTTAATCGGATTTGGCTGTATATGTATACTTCCCGAACAGCAAAATGGATGTATCACTTGCTGAACGACTTGTTTGGCGTGAGAAGTCCTGTTAACTATATGTGTATGCCCAAGTCACTCTGTGCTTGACATACACAATTAAGGCATAATATAGTTCATATTTCAGCATATGAAATATCCTATACTTTTATGGTAACTTGTGGAGGAGGATGATTGATGTCGCGGACAATTCTTTCTATTATCTTGTTCAAATAGTACAATAAAGTGTATACGAAAGACTCAACACATGCATAAACATATATTAAAATCCACTAAAATGATATTGCTATATATATGATAATATTTATATTTTATGTTTTTCCTACTATTATGAAAACAATTATTTACATCTTTGACAAACTATAAGGGGAGAGTTGGCGCCTTCTAACATGTTTAACCTCGCCACATTCTGTATGTGCCTGTCCCAAGTCAGGAGCCTGAAATTCAGTGGCTGTCGTTGGTTCGTGTCTGTCATGTTTGTTTTTCGTTAATTGTTGTGTTATGAATTAGGCCATTACTTTTCTTTCAATTGCGGGGCCTTTTATAGCCGACTATAAGGTATGGGGTTTTTCATTGTTGAAGGCCCTATGGTTGCCTATAACTGTTTATATCTACTTCATTTGAACTTTGGTGGATAGTTGAGTCATTGGCAATCATACCACATCTCCTTATTTTTATATTAGAAAATGTTGACATAGACGAAAGTACATGTTCGTAGACAATATTGTGTTTAGCAGTTCCTTTCAGATATTTGAATTAATTCACGTCTCTTGATTGAGGAATAACTTTTTTGTAAGATTTTAATAACTATCACCAATACTTGGAATATGCATTCCCAGTTAACTTTCGAATATCTTCCAAGAACATTGATCCAATGGGACGAATCTATAAAACTGACCCAGCAGAGCAACAGTCAATGTTAGTAGTGCATGTAAAAGACAAAAGCATGCTGTGTTTATGTCGTTGGGTTGCTGTCGCATTGCATTTTACCCCACCTTTCCCTTATCTATGACAGAAATTTAATGCCTGATAAGTACCATGCATATGGTGTGTTTTGTTAGTTCTCTGTGCATTCTGGTTTGCGATGTTGTGCTGTTTTGCTTCATCTCGCATTTTAAAATGAAGGTTATATTTATGATTTCAACATAATCTCACGAGTTACGTTGGTCAGTTATTGACATCTTACATCAATATTTTTCTTTAATGACGAAATTTCATGCTTTTGTTTTTATTTTTTATTTTTTTTTTTTTTTTTTTTTTGTCACCTTTTTCATGTTTGAACTGTATATGAAAATAAATGTCGAGCGTGCCACTTTTCTGGTTTTACCTTCATCAGATACGCTCAATCCTCAACATCTGAAAGCCAGTCTACTTCATCTAGAAACATTGATTTGCTTGACATTGTGATCATCTGTGTGTTGAATGTACAACGCATACCATAATGATTGTTTAAATGAGAAGCAGAAGATACCAAACGGATATTCAAACTCAAAGTCGAAGAGAGACTGACAACGTCATGTAAAAAGAAACGAGAGAAAAAACCGTCACAAATACAAACAACAGTCTACAAAATACATCATAGAAAACTAAAGATGAGCAACACGAACCCCACAATCTCATGTGCTCCGGAACGTTAAAATTTTAATTAAAAAACACTGTTTGTACTTCCTATCCAGTTCCATAAACTACTGTTACCGATACAGGACGACTTTTTCAACAGTTTGACCATTTAATTAAAATGTTATGAATGTCATTATGGATATTTTAAATAAACATTGCATTAGAATTTAATAGTATTCCTATTATTTGAAAACTGAAACATTGCATTAGAATTTAATACCTTTCCTATTATTTGAAAACTGAAAAAGATAGACGATGAAATAGGTATTGACTTTTCTTATCACGCGTTAATGAAAGCATTACACCTGAAATGTTGAGATAAACTAATAGTTGAACGAAACAATAATTTACTCTTTGGTTTATAAAATTGGATTGTAAATAAGGATGTTTGGTTATCTTCTTTGTTTTTGTTTGTTATCGCTTAGGAAACAGCGGTATCTGTTGTAACATTACTCATGTCTGACTGTATAAATTCCATTAATTTTTTTTTTCGAAAAAAAACGTGTTGATTTTTGTAATTTTTTTCGTTTAAACGGGCAGTGCATTAGAATAAATATAATTTCTTATCCGTGTTTTCATCACATGAAGCATAGAGAGCGTAAGGTTTTCACACTTCAAAATTATTTTCGCGTTTTTTTTTTTATTTCCTATGTAATCATTCAGCACGACACTGTCAATCTGAACAGTGGAAATTTTCTAGGTTAATTTTACCTCTGGTTAAATATTACTCTGTTTTATATGTGAAGATTTTTTTGTTTGATACATATATTTGAATTATATAATATACATGTAGATATATGTTTAAATAATGTTTACTTTATATTAAATGTAGCGTCGGCGTTGTCGTGCGACCATCCACTTTACAAAGTCTTGGTATTTATTAGCCTTTTACTGAGTTAATATTCAGACATTTCATAAGGCAGTGTCAAATGTATATTTGGATATTTGGTAAACGTATTGGTTTTATAGATATAGGAAGATGTGGTGTGAGTGCCAATGAGACAACTCTCCATCCAAATAACAATTTATAAAAGTAAACCATTATAGGTCAATGTACGGCCTTCAACACGGATGTCTACAATGTTGGGTAGTTTATACCAGGAGAATGCTATAGCATACATGTACATGTTTATAACAGTGCTTTATGTGTTATGTTTTATCTATCATGATGATCATTTTTTTATCCTTTGTTCCGAAGGCCGATGCCCTTTATGAATACCCGTATGGAACTAGTGACATTTCTGGAGAAACCGAAATCAAGTCGTGCAGCTCCGTCTTTAGTTTTATGTGTTAAGTTTTGCAGCATGCTGTAGATTTTTTTTTCTTCTTTTTATTTGATCATGTTGTGTCTGTTTTCTATCTTCTTAGTCCTGTATTTTTTATTACTCCCTTGTCATCTTCTTACCATAAAAAAATAATACTATACATAGTTTTTGCTATGAAATGCGTTCAATAATACAAATATACAATATTATTATTCATTTTAAATGAGAGACGAAAGATTCCAAAGGGATATTCATATTCATAAGTCGTAAACAAACTGACAACGCCATGGCAAAACCAAGACACGACCAATAGACAAACCACAGTTTACAAAATGCAAAATAGAAAACTTAAGACTGAGCAACATGAACCCACCATGTATATTTGTTTATATTCTACTAACTGCAGTTTTAAACGAAAGTTTTGTAATTTCTGGGAGAATGGTACAAGGACGACAACTCAATCTAAAAAAGTCAAATAAGTAGACACAACCATGTAAATTATATTTTAAGACTGTTGCAAGTTGAATTTACCTTACAGACGCGCAGCGGATGAGACTTAAGCTTAACATTGTTTAGCTCTCTATTCTCAGCTCTTTCTCTAGATTTATATTTCCATGAAAGAGCTGCAAAATAAAACTCAACCTATATGATCCTAAATATACATATCTGCTAATTCTATTAGAATGATAAATATCGAGTGAAAACATTCGATATTGATGTAACACTTCAACAAAAGATTCAAACGAGAAAACTAACGGCCTGATTTATGTACAAAACGAATACAAATATGATATACAGCAACAAACGACAACCACTGAATTACAGACTCCTGACTTGGGACAGACACTGCTCTAACCTTATGCAGACTTCACTTTATCTATGGTATCCTTTATTACAAGTTTGATGGGAAAGATACTTCAACATAGTCACCAAACTTTGAAGTATCCACAATAAGAGGAAGGGTTTCTGCTGAAGGTCGCCATTTTCGCATTTTGCAAAAAAAAAAAAAAAATGAAACGGTTCGACTTCGTCTATCTTGTTGAGTTTTTTCAGGTTTCTCGGACTTTTACATCATAGATTACGTTCATTGAAATCCAGAACGTTACTACAGACACGGGCATAGCGAACGAGTTGTGATACATAAATACCGTAAGATGGTACCAAAGGAACATCACCCTCCAAAAAGAAAATTAACAATAGCGAAAGAAAAATGTCCCTTTATCGTAATTTTTTGTGTAGAGTTTCCAATGTAAAATTGAAATATCTAAATCTAGGAAAGGACAGTTATTGCCGTTTATATTTGATTCATTTAAAGTAAATTCCTTTGGGTAAATTTCAGCAATATATTTAGAAATTTCTTGATTATTTTACGAAAAATAATATCAAGATAACGATATGTGTTGTTGAATTTATAAATTAAAGGGGCGCAATTGGTGCCCTTAGGAATACCTACAACCTGTCGATAAATTGTATTGCTGAAACGTATATAAATGTTGTCAAGGAGAAAATTAACAGCTTATTATCTGATCATACCTCCAGTAAGTATATCTATAATATTAACCTTTCTCATTAGAGAAGAAGGCTTGAGATGAGTTGCAGCAACTATATTTGCAATCAGATTTTTCATAATTAAATAAGAAAACTTTTGTTTGATAAAAGGTGCAGTATATCATAAACGACAATTAATCAATTGAATTTTATTTCAAATGCTCAAATAAAGTAAGGAGATAATGAATACATTATGCATGTTTGCATATGTTTTTTTTTTTTTTTTTTTTATGGAATTATGTTTTCTTAGCTAGCTTGGGAAAGGGCCTGTTGAGATTTCGCCATTATCATTATTTTGCGTCTGTCGTCCGTCATCCTGCGTCTCTTTTCTTTTAAAGTTTTGATTTATTCTACTTCAGAACCCCTCTTCAGAATTAATCCAAACTTGATTATAATGTCTCTTGCAAAGTCCTTTCTGATTTTTTACCTTGGTACCGATTCGTCAATATATTCGACTGCCATGACTTTTATAAATTCTTGTTGGCTGAACTAAGGAAAAAATCTTCTCAAACACAACAAAATCAATTGAAGCAAACCATAACAGATATGTTCCAGTGAAGGTCCTCATTAAGTATTCAAAATGGGAGCAAGCTGAGGTCAAATTTTACATCGACATTGAAATCCTATGGAAAGTACATATTTCTTTTCTTTTCAAGATTAGATGAAGTGAAATGAAAACAAAACATGAAGAAATGTTCCTTAGAAAGTACTTACCACATGTTGCTAATTTGGCTTCGAATAAAACGTCCTTTATGGCTACAATGGACAAGAAAGGAAGACCACCGGGTCCTAAATTCAAACATTTTTATCTCAAATTATCAAAATTTATTAAAAAATCTGACAAGCATATGCTTAATATCATGTATTAACATATAATTCATTCAAGCTTGACAGTAGATAAACATCAGAGAAATGATAACTGACGCATTAAACTTAAATTAGTATCAGTGCAAAACATGTAACTAAAGAAAGTATTCTTGAATGCTGAATGTCAGTACACACAGTTATGTTCTATTACATTCAGAAGTAAACAATTTTTTGTTTCACATCAACGGAAATCGCCAAGAAAATAGTAGTATATGTACTGCCGAAGCGAGTACTACTAAGAAAATAAATTATGTAATAATCTTCTAAAATCAGTTAAATATTATTTGAATGAAAAACTTCCTAAAGCGGTTAAAATTTCTCTTCTGCGCTTCGAACAAAAATAATTTCAAGTTCAGATCGTTGTAAAATGGTACAGGTATATATAACCGTTGGTGTTTATCTCTATCCGAATACTTTAGAATAACATTCCACTGCCATTTCAACCTCTTTTAAACTCTGAAGTCATTTTTACACCACTTATTTCAATAGTCTACAAAAATGCAAAATAATGGTAGAGAAAATTTAGTTAATGGTTATAAAATCATATAACATATAACATACAACATCATATAATGTGTTCTATCGGACTTGGACATATTTTAAACTGAGTGTTACTGTACGTATTGATGTGTGTTTGTTTATTCCACATTGGCTAGCGGTTGAGGGAAAGGGTTGAGATCTTACAAAAGATGCATTCTGCGCCTGTCCCAAGTCAGGAACCTCTGGCCTTTGTTAGCCTCGTGTGCTTTTTAATTTTGGTTCATTTATATGTTCCGGAGTTTAGTATGACGTCCATTTTCGCTGAACTAGTATACATTATTGTTTAGGGGGCCAGCTGAAGCCCGCCTCCGGGTGCGGGATTTTCTAGCTGTGTTAAAGACCCATTGGTGGCATTGTGCTGTTTCTGCTCTTTGGTCGGGTTGTTGTCTCTTTGACACAATACCCGTTTCCATTCTCAATTTTATCTAAACATACAGTAATATCTGGACTTACACCAAGATGTCGTTAAATGAAATTGGATACCCTGCATTTATCATGTTAGTCAATAACATAATGGTCAAATCGCTGAAAGGCCATCCTCCTAATTTATTGAAAACTATCATTCTGCATTGACAATAATATCTTGGTGTAAACTGGATACATCCATTCGAGCTAACGCCCTCAAGGTGTATCTAATACTTATCATATTCTATAAAGTAACAAAACACAGATGAACGCCAGTCATAAGATAAACATATCTATACTCTGACATAGACGGACCACACTAGACTTACGCCCATTGAAAACATTTTCACATCTGTCATCTTCTTCAGTCAGCATCATCTCAGACTCAAGAACGGACAGTGCAATCATCTTTCAGTCAGCATGAACGAATCATCTTTTCTGACGAAGGAAAAGACATCGATGTTGAAGGTCATATGGTGATAAGTAGACTTTAACCTTCAAGCCTTTAGATGCTGGCACATAAACTTCATCATATTTCTATATTCTTTATTCGCACTTGTACTTGTACTTATAGTTCAGAGATAAATATTTAACCCCTGCGTAGAGTGATCAACGAGTTATTTCGACTGGAGACAATTGAATTTTCAAATAGTAAAATTTTTTATTCAAATTACTTTTTTTAAATAGCTTTATTTTTCCTTTTTTGAGATGAAAAAAAAACAATTGCTCAAATTTTGATATATAAAAAAGAAGAGTGTGTATGATTGACAATTAGACAACTATATACTAGAGACCATATGACGTAGAAGTAAGCAATTCTATGTCACCGTACGGCCTTCAACAATGAGAAAACTCAAAGCCTTGATTTGTAGTTCCTGAGAAAAATGCGACCAAAATTTTATACATGGCCATTTTGTGTAAGGACATATAAGTATTCACATGAAACTTGATACAAAAATCAATAAAGCTTTGATTTGTAGTATGACTAACGGACGGACAAACGAATAACGGACAGACGAAAACCAGTATACACCTTTCTTGTCGGAGCGATAGCTAGCGGGGTATAAAAATAATTAAAAAAAAGTCATACAGACAACAATTATAATCAAAAACCATTAAATGACAGTCTCTTGACTATGAACAGACAAAAAATGTGACAGGGTTAAATAAAGTTTGTGAGCTTTAAATCTTCATTAACCTGGAACAGTGGTGTAACAACACAATATAAAACAAACTGTAAAAATCAAATGGAAAATGCTTGAGTCATCATATTGACACGAAGCATTAAAAACAACTAACAAAAGAAAGATATAAAGACTAGTACAGCTCTATCATCTAAGCTAAGAGTAAGCGTTGTTACTGACAGCCAGAACAAACCAATTACCACTAACAAATGAATAAAGTTCTCTCAGACTAGTTGTCTCCTCTATCTACTTTTTATTTTTGAACTAAATGGTTGACATATATTTACATTGTTGTGTTCTATGCTAGTTATTATTATACACCATCAAAGAGTTATTCAACTATATATATGAGAATAGTTTGATGAAAGAATAAAAATATGTACTCACTGTAAACATCATATCGCCTTTAACTTCCCGAGTGACTGTTAATGGCTTATAACCCATCATTTCACTTTTCTCTAAGACCACACATTTGCTGTCTGATTCAAATATTACCATAAGCTTCAAGACAATATTTGAATAGAAATTTGATTGATTAATTGATTGATTGCTTGTTGTTTAACGTCCGATGGCAAATATTTCATGCATGTCCAGGACGAGAAAGAAATTTGATTACAAGCATCTTAAGGTATTCCTACTTAATAACTTTATTAATTTTATTATGCGTATCATTTAAAGTACGCTGTTCGTTTTTAATTGGCTATTAAACATTGTTTTTCCTTAAACATGTAAAGGAAGATATGCATATTCTTTATTACTAAATTCCTTGTTTTCACTGTCATCATAAAGTCATTAAATATTTAGATATGTCATTTTCTTTTCATACCTTCAGTACATCGTCATAGAAACCTGTCGTCTCCAGTTCTTTTCCAGGTTGGAATTTGAAGGTTTTCGTTGGTAAACCACTGTATGTCATCTGTAAGATCCAGTTATCTCCGTCTTGTTCATATTCCAAAACTGATGTTGCGTCTCTGTGTTTGTCTATCATATCATCTGGTATACCTATATGTAGAAGTTTTTTATTTCATCAGTTTTTAAATTTCTGAATTTTATCTTACCATCATGGATGTATAAGGTATGTGTAGAACCTAAAACAATTCAAATTACATATTTTTTATAACTTTAATACGTCATTTTCCTTGTATGCAAATAATGATAAAAGTAGTCCTTTAAAAAAAAATCTTTGGTATTCCGGTCGCTACACTGGTGTAAATTAGTAATACATTATAGGATAACAGGAATTTCTAAGACATCAACCACCAAAAAAAAAGTCAGACGAACAAACAAAGACAAACAGAAACACCCACATAGCACTTGGTCCAGGAAGACTAACTTGGTACAGGCACAAAATGTGGTTGATTCAAACCAGTTTTTCGTCCGAACAAACCTCCCTCTTCGCCTATTTATAGCGTATGTTGTGAAACTATAGCTATAACACACAATACAAATGTTTGTACAGGACAGCTACCAACACGATGACCACTAACTTCCAGCACAGGACAGCTACCAACACGATGACCACTAACTTCCAGCACAGTAAAGATATATTGTATCAACAGGATAACCACTAACTTCCTGCACAGCACAGCTATCAGCAGGATGACCACTACTTTGTTCAAAGTACAGCTAACAACAGGATGACCACTAAATTCCTGCACAAGGATGACCACTAAATTCCTGCACAAGGATGACCACTAACTTCCTGCACAGTACAGCTATCAACAAGATGACCACTAACTTCCTGCACAAGGATGATCACTCACTTCTTGCACAAGGATGACCACTATACTCCTGCAAAAGGATGACCACAAACTACCTGCACAAGGATGACCACTACCTTTCTATACAGTACAACAACCAACAGGATGACCACTATATTCCTGCACAAGGATGACCACTAACGTCTTGCACAAGGATGATCACTAACTTCCTGCACAGTACAGCTACCAACAGGATGACCACTAACTTCCTGCACAGTACAGCTACCTATAGGATGACCACCAACTTCCTGCACACTACAGCTACCAACGCTATGACCACTAACTTCTTGCAAATTACAGCAACCAACAGGATGACCTTTAACTTCTTGCACAAGCATGACTACTAACTTCCTGCTCAAGGATGACCACTAACTTCCAGCACAGTACAGCTACCAACAGGATGATAACTAACTTCTTGCACAAGGATGACCACCTTACTTCTTGCACAAGGATGGCCACTAACTTCCGGTACAGTACACCAACCAACAGGACCACCACTAGCTTCCTGCATAGTACAGCTACCAACACGATGACCCTTTCTTCCTGCACAGTACAGTAAAGCTACCAACAGGATGACCATTAACTGCCTGCACAGTACAGCTACCAATAGGATGACCACTAATTTCCTGCACAGTATAGCTACCAACAGGATGACCACTAATTTCCTGCACAGTACAGCTACCAATAGGATGACCACTATCTTCCTGCACAGTATAGCTACCAATAGGATGACCACTAACTTCCTGCACAGTACAGCTACCAATAGGATGACCACTAACTTCCTGCACAGTATAGCTACCAATAGGATGACCACTAACTTCCTGCACATTACAGCTACCAATAGGATAACCACAATGTTAAACAAGGAAATAAAAACATCTCATATTTTGGAAAGATTTTGTAACTTTTGTTTGGAGACTGTCGCGCAAAAAACTCAATCAAAGAGCTGATAGCTCTAAGGTGGAAGAAGATACATGAAAGGATAACTTGAATTACAATGAAAGCAGACCACACCATCCCGTCATCCTATGTGCCATTGTTGCTTTCGATGTATTTTTTAAAGTAATATTATTACTCATGTCTCCACCAAAACAGATTAAACTAAACATACAAATTTCCTAATATTGTTGATTCAAATTAAATTTTCTATAATTACATACATTGCATCTCAGCATGTTCAACTTGATGGAAGCAAATTTACCAGCAATTGATTAGGATTCACTTGAAAAATTTTCTGTCGAAAGTGGTTATTCACTTTAGGTATTCCGGCTTCCTTTGTCAATAAAAACTGAGTAAAGTGTGCTGAAAGTGGGGTTTAACACCAACACCAATCAATCAATCGTGAATTGGTATAGTTGTTCACAGTTACTTTTTTTTTTTTTTTTTGTTTCATGATAAACTTATTTTGAAAAGTGCTAAATAAATCCAATGTAGATTTTGGAAGTTGGCAGTTTTAACACTTAAGACTCCTCGAAAACTCAGATGTGAGCAACACTAACCCAACAATCAATCATGAACTGTTATAGTTGTTATCATATTTGAAAGCGGTTTCAAAATCCTTCGTTAACTGATTTTATGTTTTTATGTTTGTTCTTATGTTATGCTGTTACACAATTGTCCCTGGTCAGGGGTTGGGTTTTAAGCATTTGTTAACATTTTAAACCCAGTTATTTTCTGTATATGCTTGTCCCAAGTCAGGAACCTGTAAACGTTTTATTATAAAATTCATTTCCTTGTGTCAGACACTTGGACAGACATTGTAACAACATATCGTTTTGTAGAAGTTGTAAATGCTTATAAATGATTCTAGAACACATCACGAGTGTTAAAATAAGTCAGAATCTCAAAAAAATAATTGGGAAAATTGTGTTTCACATTATGACATTAAGCGGAAGTGGGAATAGTACGTCATGTACGTGTAAATCGAAAATAAATACGGTGCGAGTGTGCGGAGAATCCGAACTTAATAGATATCACTAGAATACGACTTTGAAAGTAAAACAGTTCCTTAATTCCTTAAGTAAAATACTGTTAAATATATCCATCACATAAATTTTTGAAGGGTCTTAGCTAAAATAAAACACATGAGTTATGATGAAACACCAAAACGGAACGAATAACCGATTACGTTTTGTAGTTTATTCATCGTTATGCAAAAGCTGGTTCCCGGTTGACTTATACACTTTTTTCTTTCGTTAAATACAAGCGTATCCCAGTTTATGTTATGCAATGCTATGAAAAGAAACGAGAAATTTGTAATGAAGCATTTAATATTGATATCATTTATCATTTAATATTAGATTTTGAATTAAAATTGCACATTAAAATGGATTAAGTAAATTATTAGTTTTGAAAATGAATATGGCGCTCTCTACATTTTCAATCACGAACATTGCGGAACGTTAAAAACCTCGCGAAATCGAGTTTTTCTCTTATTTCTTGCTTATCGTACTCTATAATCCACACCCCTGCCTGGCAATTTTAATTATGGAGTAAAAATCCGCTCACTATACAAGCCCAAAATCGGGTAACTGTACTTTTGATTCTCTGCCTTTATTTCACAAATGATGCAGACGCTATTTTACAAACTTGTTACCGATCATGTCTACAGATCGATGTCGAGATGAGGCATGGAAGTTATAAAATTGTAAATCATAGAAAAGGATACGGAAACGTTCTATGTTTAGACTTTACCATCCTGCAGTATTTGATTTCAGAAGTCTTCTTCCGCCAAAAAACAGCATTCCTATAACAGGTTTCATGAAATATCATGACAAAGTTTAATTGAAATCGGCAGCATTTGTGAGAGGCAAGTAATCATTCAATATCGTCGGATCATCCAAAGCAAGGACAATTGTAACTGAATGGATGCGTATATCTCGCCTTTGACCCTTGAGTTTGAAATATGTCAGATTTCTCCTCGAGTGATATATATAAACTTGGATTGGAAAATACTGTCTTGTACATATATTATTTTTTTTTTTCGAGAAACATTTTATTTTAAGGAATTAATATGCTGTTAACGACTTCAAAGTTGTTTTGAAAGTAAATTGGGTTTCCTTTAAAAGTAACGTTTGTGTTAATGAAAGTTTATGTTCATAACCGTCCACTCCTTGGAAAATTTTCTGGCAAACCATACACATTACGAAATGTACACGCCATAGGGTAAAGCAAGATGAGCATCCGGGTCCAAAAAAGGGAAGTTACAGATGGCAGAGTTCAAAGTATCCCTTTAGTCGCGATCGTATATTTTAGTTTCAATTTTTCCTCTTTGTAAAAATAAATATATCTGAAAATTGAAATATTGACTTTTATAATTATTTTGGCTTTATCAAGCTGGAGTTGTTTCCATACATGCATTAACATTCAGCATGTTGAATGAATTCGACATTATCAACGATATATATATGAACATCATCAAGATAAACTTCCGAAGCAAAGTCGTCGACTCTCCAAACCTACCCGAAGTCCTGCGTTTAAATGATTGTTGAGTTTATAAGCTCCGGTTTTTGCTTGGAAGTTGCATTAAGACATCTGCTATCATTGTTAGATGTCGATTATCAAATAAGGAGATGTGGTGTGATTGGTAACGAGACAACTATCCACCAGAGGCCCTAGCTCGATGATGTAAACTACTATATGATACTGAACGGCCTTCAACAATGAGCAAAACCTATACCATGTAGTAAGCTATAAAATGTCCGTCATGACAAAATGTTAAACAATTCAAAAGAGAAAACCAACGGCCTAAATTACTTTGTCATAGTTTTTAATTTTCCCTGCCTGAAGTTTTTCCTTGAAAGAAGAATCATAATAACAAAGAAAAAGGTCTACAATAAGAGGTGCATTAATATATGTGCAGGAAGTACCAATAGGAATTCCGATTATTCGACTGGATATAAATTCCTGCCATAAAGAAAATGTTGCTAAATAAGAAATGTTTAACCTTAACCCTGCTTGCGTTTGTCCAGGAAAAATGCTTTTTATAACTTCTATAACAAAGGAAAGACCGTGTATAAGTACAAAGACGAATTCAAGACCTGATCTATCAAAACCCTTTTCAATTATTTTACCAAGTTTATTTTAATCAGATTATGTGGATTAACTCCGAGTACAAGTGTGTATAAAAATCATAGCTGTCAAAAGAATGAACTACACGATTAATAGAATTTAGTCTATCAAAGACTGCAACGGAAATTCTAACTTCAAAAATAAATGACGACTGTGTTTTACTTGATTTTATTGCATTTATTATAAGTCGAAGATAAACTGACAACACCGCATAAAACGAAAAACAAACAATATAAATAACATGTCTACAAAACACTACATAGAAAACTAAATAATGAGCAACACGAACCCCACAAGGATAAGATTTGTAATTGTCGACTTGTCAGAAACTCAGACAAATCAGTATTGATTCACCTGCTAGAAGCTGTTAAAAATGGGATGCATATGGGGTTGTGTGTATCTTAGCCAGTAGTTAGGAAGAACACTTTTGAATTTGACTCGACGCTTGAAGTTGGAACTTTATTTTTAGTAAGCGGTTTTCTATAACTTTCTTTGATACACCAAATAAATCAAAATAAAAAATCTTCACATAAGATATCGACGTAATGCTTATAGACAATAATAATAAGAACATGTGTGGTCATATATCATAAACAATAACAAACTACACTATACTTACAGACAATAATAATAACATGTGAGGTCATATATCAGAAACAATAACAAACTACACTATACTTACAGACAGTAATAATAACATGTGAGGTCATATATCAGAAACAATAACAAACTACACTATACTTACAGACAATAATAATAACATGTGAGGTCATATATCAGAAACAATAACAAACTACACTATACTTACAGACAATAATAATAACATGTGAGGTCATATATCAGAAACAATAACAAACTACACTATACTTACAGACAATAATAATAACATGTGAGGTCATATATCAGAAACAATAACAAACTACACTATACTTACAGACAATAATAATAACATGTGAGGTCATATATCAGAAACAATAACAAACTACACTATACTTACAGACAATAATAATAACATGTGAGGTCATATATCAGAAACAATAACAAACTACACTAAGGCGTAAGTTATTATATACCAATTAAATAACAAAAAATCTTTGTCAAAAGTTAAAAAGGGTTCTGATTCATACAAGGTTACCTCTAGATTAACGCACAAGGACTTCAGATGATCATTCTGGTATATTCAACACACCGACTTTAATACAGTGTACATCTATGTCATAACCCTTACAGAACTGAAATGTTTGCTGCAGATCTGCAGCAGACTTGCTGCAGGTTTGCTGCAAACAAAAAGCTTGCAGGAACCCTTTGAATAATGTTTGCAGATGTTTGCAGCTAGCTGCAAACCTCCTGCAAACATTGCAGCTTTTTGCTGCAAGCTTGTGGCAAGTTTGCTGAAACAATTATGTTTGCAGTAAGATTGCAGGAAAAACTAGAACAATATAAGGGATGTTCGCAGCTAGATTGCAGAAATCTTTGACAATTCTATATGTTTGCAAGAGCATTGCAAGAATCACATAAAATGACTGAGCATGCCTATTGGTAACTTCCTGGAAGATAAAGATTTGAAATTTGAAAATGTTGATGGTGTTTGAGTCATGTTATATATTAGTGTTCAGAGAGGCATTTTAGATTGGAAATTAAAAGTTTAGTTTTCAAAGACATTATTTGTAAGTACAAATTCTTCATAGAAGTGTAAACTTATGAAATTCGTCCCCTCCACAAAGACCTGCATGAAGAATTGAAAAACATTTTCAAACATGTAACCAATATACAGTACTCTCTATTAATATGTTTTGAGATTGTAACTTATTAAATATTTTGTTGTAATAACGCAAGTTGATTTTGTGACAATATTAATTTAGCTGTAGATACATGATATATGCACAAAATAAATTTCAAATCAACCTTTTTTTTTGTATTTTAGATATGCATGCATGCAATTCATTTGAGCACGTACTTAAACAATAAAAAAACTTTAAATTAATTTTTAAAAGGTATTAACTTATGCTATGATAATTTTGCAAATGATAAAGTATTTGAATCATGTATGCATGTAACCTAACTTTTTCAGAATTTGCTGTGTAATATAGATAATGTGATGTGTACACAACATGACATTGGTTAATTGTATAATGTATGTAGTTCCTGCAAGTTTACAGCAAACACGCAGGAGAAAGATTAATTTGAATATAAATGTTTGCCGCAGGTCTGCAGCAAACACGCAAGAGAAAGATAAATTTGCATAAAAATGTTTGCAGCAGGTCTGCAGCAAACACTCATTTGCATATTAATGTTTGCAGCAGGTCTGCAACAAACACTCATTTGCATGGTAAATTGTTTGCAGCAGACCTGCAGCGTATTTGCAGCAAACATGCCGCAAATACAGACTTTGTGTTCGTTGCAAGTCTGCAGCAAGTTCGCTGCAGACTTGCAGCAAATATTTACAGGAGGCTGATATTTTCAGTAAGGGAAATGATATAATACTTTCCCATACAAAATATCAGACAGTACGTTCTTCCTCGAACATATTAACTTAGAAAAAACAATTAAAAACCAAAATGCACGCTACGTTGTACGTGCTAAGCATAATCCTTATTCGTAATTCAACGTATTGGAAAAGGTAGGTGAATGACAGATCCAAAAACGCTCACACGTTATACAACTTGTTGCCAAATATAAAAGTCGTTCTGTTCAGTAGTACAGATAGGACTACTACCAGATTCACTTACTAGCGTAAACAACGGAAGATGTCATTGGCCGAACAACAGCTGGAAATAATTTAGCCGTGATCAAATTAATATATATGAAATTCTTACCCGCTGCTCTGCAAAATTCATCATAATTTTTTTTGAATTTCGATCTTCTATCCATTTTCCTATAAATTGAGCCATATTTGAATTTTTTAAATATGACTGCCCTAAATACACACTTACACCCGTTAATTCTACAACAGTCAGCAATAAAACGTACTATTCAATGTAAATATCGAGTGTTTATGTGTACATAAATCTATCTATCTTGTCAGGTTAAAATTACCTACGGCCTCGCCTTCATTACACACAGTCGTGCAGTTGTTATATCCATGGAAGTAATATTGCTTCCATGTTATATCTATGTAAACCATTACATGATTAAAACAAGTTGCTTTCTTTAAAAAGAAAAGCAATACGTGAACCTAAGACCGCTGACTGGTCATCAAAAGATTGTTGCTGAATTTTTGTTTGCTTTTGAGTTGAAATAATTGACTGTGAATAGAAGAAGATAATGATGAAGTTAAACTACCTTTATCAAAAATATGTAATAGTGTGTACATTCTTGCACAAGTCAGTTGACAACAATGTTGGATAGTTGTGAATAGAAAAGACTTAGTGTATATACAGCTACTATTTGAATATACATTTTAAAGCTCGACTATTTCATTTATTACTAGGGATTATAAATCATTTTTTCATAATCCTATTGCAAATTCTAGTTTCTGCAAACCGGATGTATAATGCAAATTGCACAAACCAATCGCAATATAAATTTAAGCACTCAGTTTGCTTTTTAATCTGGATGCATTTATTTTATCTATCATATCTTTATATTTTGTTTCCTGCATGAATGCCTTCATATTCTCAACTCGTTATTGAAGTTGTCTGTTCTCATGGTAGATGTTGTATAGATAAATTTAAAGTCAGTTTTTCATGTGAAGTGAAACCCTGTGGCATGCAACTTATAATAGAAGGTTTCGTTTATTTTTCTTGAGAGTAACACACCAGCGACTCTTTTCACAAAAAATCTTACGATTAAAATTGATCGTAAGTTATACTAAAATGTGTATGACTAATGAGTATTTTTACTCTTAAGATTTTTTGTGAAAAAAGCCGCAGCTTCATTTGGACCTCTTATATAGAGACTTATTTTGGTCTCATAAAACATCTCAAATTTTAAGGATTTCCCGATTTTATTTAAATCAATCCAAATATTCTAAAGGGAAACTTGGTTTTGAAGAATATCTTATTTTCAGAAGTTTATGAATACCTGAACATACTCTCAAAAGAACTAATTTATATAAAAAGACATCATGGACATGTAAATATAAAAAGATACCAGGATTAACATGTTGTACGCCAGACGCGAGTTAAGTCTACAAAGAATCATCAGTGACGCTCGAATAAAAGTAATTAAAAAAGCCAAATAAATTACGAAGTTAAATAATCTATTCCTTGGGTAGAAAATCCTTGGCATTTCGAAAATGTCAAAGTTTATAATAGGATAGTGACTCAAAAAAGAAAACAAAAGAGAAACAGATATAGAGGTCACAATACCGTAAGCAATGATGACCGTGCTTGAAAGTCACATGTCAAACTCCTACTGCCGTATCCTGAATTAGGATGAGAAAAGCGGAAATTCGCATTCGCGAATGAAATTAATATTTATGCATGAACGTGGTATTTTTGCGCAAGAAATAGTAGATAGAACGCATACGCACTGATACTCTGGATAAGAATACGTATTTGCGTCATCACGTATATTAATCTGACTAATAGTTGAATTCGGATGTCAAACTACCTACCTCAAGTGTTTTGACTCCGGATTCATTGACATTTTTGTGAACGCAAACCGATAGTGTGCGTGTTAACAGGGTGATGTATAATGTGAATGAATCAAGGATAGCTGGTCAACACAATGAATACAATTTTCAAAACCGTACCATAGTACAAATATTTAGATGCTATAAGGTTGAACTAATAAAAGAAAAAGAAAAAGAAATGAAATTTTATAATAAACATATACATTCCTGTTAGTGAACTTTTTCTGAAAAAATAGCTTGAATATGATATCAATCAACACAAATGTCAAGTAGTTACGGATGGACATTTTATTTATCAAATGAATCTCTTTTTAAAGTCTAACATTCCACGTATTCTATATGAATATATTGCTATACAAAATATAAGCAGAGACTTATAAATCCCTACTAAAACAGTATAAAGTAATTGGCATTATGATAGTAATTAATTTTGTTTTACTTTTTTTTGTGAGATGCAAGGAATTAAAATCCTTGTGAATTGAAACCACGCAAGTATTTTTTCATTCATGACCGTTTAAAATTTAGATATTTAGCTAACTTTGGGTACGAACCCTTGCTCATTTATGCTCATACGTTACATATAATTTTCATAAATGTAATGACTGTTCAAACCTATGAGACATAATGCACGTATACATAACAATTTTTATTATATTCTATAATTATTAGGAATAAATTCAGTCTCAGTTTTACCTTAACAATGAATATTCTCTTAGTCTGGTAGTATCTAATAAAGAAATTAGATATTTTTTTTTACAGAAAAATCCTTTTGTTTGATTATCGTTCTGCTTTCCGACCACTGTGTTTCCGACCTAAGATAAATATTTTTAACAGAAATATCGTTTTCTTAATTTTCTTAATGCTTTCCGACATTTTTTCATGTTATGATTGAAATATTAAAAGGCTACACATACAACGCGTAGAGGGACCGTCTCAAAGCATAAATTATATAATTGCGTTATCATTGTACTTGATATTTAATAAACATTCACATTATTAAAAACATATATGTTTTATCAAAAGGCAAATATGTTCTAACATATAAACAATTTTAGAATGCAAAATAGTCTTTCTTGTTTTACTTTCAAATCTACAAATGAACTTTGCAGGATTGTTAAAATATACAATGTCACGTGGTAGCCAATCCATAGAGGGACCGCATCAAAGACATAAATAACAACCTGTATAAATGATGGGAAATTTTCGAGACGTTCCGAGAATCGTGATTCCGAGGATATATAGTGGCCCATAGACACTTCCAAAACTCGCCAATATATAAGCGTGAACCCCTGAGGGGGTTCACGAAAAAAAATTATTGTACTTGTTAATATTTGAGAGTTAAAGATGTGTTAACTACTGACAAATAGTATGTCTGCTATTTCAAATGGAGCATTTCGGATTGTTATGTCAGAAAATCGCCTTTTAATTGTAGCCAACAAAAGACACAAATCAATAATAAAATTTAACAAGATTTATTATACACTAGTTTACAAAAAGTATTACACAAAAAGAAATGTCAACTTAACTGTCAAAATATGAGTCCAATCTTTTCTTTATCCGAAAATCTTCTCGGAATCCACAGAATATTATATCCAATAGGTCACAATCTAGTATGATGTAGTTTTCAATAAAAGTGTCAATCCAACTGCTGAGAATGTTGATGTCTATGTCTATCGATGTCTAAGTCTATCTATGTCTCTGTCTAAATCTCTATATCTCTATATTCAACTAACTTTTGGGTCTGCATTAAATACTCAAACGGAAATTTCTAGACAACGCTAGAAATATAAATTACGCATCTTTTGTTATGATCATTCTGGAAACGTTATGTAAGTGAAATAGAAAGTTCTAATCATTCCATTAGTATCAATGATTGTTCCAGTGATTTCTAAACTGCATAGTTGTAACACAATGTATTTTATTTTGTACACAATGTAAACATGTATAATAGGCCACACAAAACAAATTAGGCCAACTAAATAGATTTAATAGTTACAATATCATAACACCTCCCCTTAAAAAAGTTTGAGTGTAACAAAACTTTTCATGAATAATATGTACAAAAATACATAGTAATATATAGTAAGTATTTTCAAAATACACAATATATATACAGTGGGCCCAAGACCACAATTAAATTCTCTATTAGTTCTTTATAACGTTTTGTTTCATTAAAAAAACGCACCTATTCTTTTGTCAAATATTTTGTGTGTGTAATGTACAGTACAAGTCCAAAATATATCCAAGTTTCAGAAAAATTGAACGTTTACATCTTACAAATTTAGCCAATACACATCCATACCCCTATGGACAAGTCAAGAGATGTTCCGAAAACTGTAAATTTCACCTTTTTGCACCTAGCCTTATCACTCTTTCCATATCAAAATCAGTTAAAATACAACATCCAAAAGTTTATTTCACCTCTCTTCTTTCATTTCCATCCAAAAAATCTAAGAAATGAGTGAGGAAGGGAAAGAAAAAAAATTAAGAAAAAATACACTCTAATTAAAAGGAACTATATTCGTGGACAACGAAAAGCGGGATCATTAATTGTGGTCTTGGGCCTATTAGGGGTCTAAAACTTGACCAATTCTAATAAAACTTGGCATGATTTAAGCTTAGTGTATTATAAAACAGTTTACAAAGTGTCAAAGCCATATGATACCAATTATAAAAAATGTGGCATTTTTTATATCTGAACTTTGGGTGCTGAATTGTGGCATTGAATTAGAACAATTTCAACTATCAAATTTGGGCTTCTAAAAACCAAAATATACCAAAACTTACACTTTTTAATGTCTCTATGTATAAGTTATCACCTATTAAAAGCAACAGATAGCATACTTCATGTTTCAGACTTATAAAAAATGGCCAGAAGTAAATTTTATATGAGCCTGTGCCAAAAAATAGAGGTTTTCAAATGAAGTGAGGTCTTATATGAAATGGAATATTTTTCACTTACCACAATTTTCTGAAGCTGTTAAGTTATAAAAAAACCTTTTACATGTTATAAATGTACTTTTAATGGAAATATAAGTTTCAAATAGCATAACACATGTGAATAAAATGGTCTTCAGCAATGTCAAGCTTAAAAAAACAGGTTGTCAATTTAGGTCGTTCCCCACATTTGCATATTAAAAAGCATATAAATGATATGGGAGATGGAGATATGCTTCTTTTTGCTCAAATCTTTGCTTAGATATGATAAAACATGGAGCCTGGATGTAACAAGACTGTCACTTTCAACTATATATGTAGACAGTATGATCTGATGCAAAGTTATTTACTTTACTTTTAAAACTTGCATGAAATTTCAGCCTCAAAAGGCCAATATTTTAACCACTAGCTATCAAACAAAAGAAAATAAAGGTAGTCTGTGAAACAGACAAGGTCAAACAACCAGTAATAAGTGCTTTTGATACAGATTCAGTGAAATCTGCTAAAAGGAATTCAACTTGTAACTGCATAGAACCTCATTTTTCACTTGCTTCATACTGACCGTTAGACTAAGACCATTAAAGCAGCACATTTTGCACTCTTATTCTGATTTTATCTACTTTTTTTGTATGTTCAGTGTTCAAAATGAGTTAAACATCTACATTAGATACCACAAACACAAATAGAAAATCAGAAAACCTGTCAGAGAGAAAGTAAGCATGCTACTTTTGTAAAAATATTGAAATAATTGAAAAGTTCAATTTTGGGCATGTAGGCTGAAATGTCATTTTTTTACAAAATTTCTATCAAATAAAAGTGGAAATCATTTATTCTCATGTAGTTTGACAAATTAATACCAATAGATCATTCAGGAAGTTGTCAAAGTACAAATTCAATATTTCCTGAATTCACCTCTTAGGCCCAAGACCACAATTAAATTCTCTATTAGTTCTTTATAACGTTTTGTTTCATTAAAAAACGCACATATTCTTTTGTCAAATATTTTGTGTGTGTAATGTACAGTACAAGTCCAAAATATATCCAAGTTTCAGAAAAATTGAACGTTTACATCTTACAAATTTAGCCAATACACATCCATACCCCTATGGACAAGTCAAGAGATGTTCCGAAAACTGTAAATTTCACCTTTTGCACCTAGCCTTATCACTCTTTCCATATCAAAATCAGTTAAAATACAACATCCAAAAGTTTATTTCACCTCTCTTCTTTCATTTCCATCCAAAAATCTAAGAAATGAGTGAGGAAGGAAAGAAAAATTAAGAAAAATACACTCTAATTAAAAGGAACTATATTCGTGGACAACGAAAAGCGGGATCATTAATTGTGGTCTTGGGCCAGTGTTTTAATAAGTTCTAGATAAAGCATCTGCTATTACATTATCTTTACCTTTAATATGTTTTACAATAACATCATATTCCTGTAACAATAAACTCCACCTAGTCAATCTCTGGTTTTTGTTTCTCATTTTATGTATGAAGGTAAGAGGATTATGATCAGTATAAACAAGAATAGGATGCACAGTGGGATTTAAATATACATCAAAATGTTGAAGTGCAGACAACAGTGCAAAACACTCTTTTCAATAGTCGAATAATTTTGTGATGTTTATCTAATTTCTTAGAAAAATATGATACAGGTTTTCAACATTATCATCTGTCTCTTGATATAAAACAGCTCCAACTCCTACATCGCTTGCATCAACGGCAAGTTTGAATTGTTTTTCAAAGTCTGGAGTGATCAGAACTGGATTATTAATTAAAAGTGATTTGCTATTTTCAAAAGCGTTTTGACAATTTTCACTCCAGATGAATTTAGAATCTTTCCGTAAAAGATGAGTCAATGGTTGAACAACAGTCGCAAAATTTGAACAGAATTTCCTGTAAAATCCAATCATGCCTAAATATCTCATAAGTTGTTTTTTATTTGTAGGAGGAGGAAATTTGGTAATTGCATCCACTTTAGCCGTAATAGGTTTCACCTGACCTTGGCCAACTGTATGCCCTAAATAATCAACAGTGGCCTGACAAAATTCACTTTACCAAGATTAACAGTCAAATTTGATTGTGACAATCTATCAAAAGTATCATATAAATGTGTTAAATGCTCTTCCCAGCTATCACTACATACAATAAGATCATCAATATAAGCATAACAACAGTTTAAATCTTTTATAACATTATTGATCATTCTTTGAAATGTAGCTGAGCACTTTTCATGCCAAACGGCATTACAGTATATTGAAATAAGCCATCTGGTGTGACAAAAGCTCATATTTCTCGAGCTATCTGTGTCAATGGGACTTGCCAGTAACCCTTCAATAAATCAAATTTGCTCACAAATTTTGCTTTTCCAATATTATCAATGCAATCGTCTATCCTTGGAATCGGATAGGAATCAGATTTTGAAACAGAATTTACTTTTCTGAAATCAGTTACGAAACGAAAAGTTTTATCTGGTTTGGGCACAGGCAGACAAGGAGAGCTCCATTCACTGTTACTCGGCTCAATAATATCATTGTCAAGCATATATTTAATTTCTTGTCTCATAAATTCAAGTTTGAGTGGATTGAGCCGGTAAGGATGTTGCTTAATTGGAGAAGCATCACCTACATCGACATCATGACAAACAGCAGTGGTTTTGTTTGGCACATCTGGAAAAAGCTTTTAAAAGAAAATACCAAAGCTTTTAATTTTCTCTACGATCAAAAGACAGATGTGCAAGTTTTGAATCTAAATTTGACAAAATTTCTGAATTTTTCAATCTAACTGTCTCTTCCATAGTTTTAGAACTAAAAGGAAGTTCAATTATATCTGGTTTGTCATGATTGTTCTCCAATTTAACCATGGCTAAAGTGGCAACTGATTTACTCTCACCTTCATTAGTACGCTCAAAATATGGTTTTAACATATTAATGTAACACACTCTATTTTGTTTACGCCGACCTGGTGTTTTTACAATATACTTCAAATCATTGATTTTACTCTCAATGGTATAAGGCCCACAATATTTAGCTTGTAATGGATGTCCAGGGACTGGCAAAATACAAGTACCTTATCACCTGGCTCAAAACCCTGTCCTTGGCATTTTATCATACCATATTTTCATCTTATTCTGAACAGTTTTAAATTGTTCTGAGCAATTTGACAAGAGTATACAATTTATCTTTAAATCTAGATACATAGTCTAGAAGATTCAAGTCAGTGTGTTCAGTAAGCCACTTTTCCTTTATCAATTTTAAAGGTCCCCACAGTATGACCAAATACCAACTCAAAGGGACTAAAACCAAGGATTCTTGAACAGACTCTCGGACCGCAAAAGTAAAAGTGAACACCATCATCCCAGTCCCTGTCAAATTGAAGACAAAAGCTCTAATCATGTTCTTCAATGTTTGATGAAAACGTTCTAAGGCACCTTGAGATTCTGGATGATAAGCACTTGACCTATACTGAGCAATCCCTAACTGGTACACGACTTGCTGAAATAAACCTGACATGAAATTTGAACCCTGGTCGGACTGTATAGACTTTGGAAGTCTAACTAGCGTGAAAAATTTGATCAGAGCTTGGCAATACTAGGTATCTTGATATTCCTTAACGGAATAGCCTCAGGAAAACGAGTGGAGGTACACATAATCGTCAATAAATACGCATTTCCAGTCTTGGTCTTCGGTAAAGGTCCAACGCAATCAATGAGTACTCGGCTGAAAGGTTCTTCAAAGGCTGGAATAGGCAGAAGTGGTGCTGGTGGTATTTTCTGGTTAGGCTTACCAACAACCTGGCATATATGGCATGATTTGCAGTATTCTGCGACATCATTACTAAGTCTTGGCCAATAGAAATGCTGCAAGATCTTAAGGCAAGTCTTCCTTATACCTAAGTGTCCAGCCAAGGGGGTGTCATGAGCAAGACCAATAATGTCTTGCCTATAAACTTTAGGCACCACCACTTGGTATACCACTCTCCATTCCTCCTCTGGGGTAGCATCAGGGGGCCTCCACTTTCTCATTAAAATGCCGTCTTGATGGTAATAGCATTCAGCCACTTTGTCTGCTTCTTCCTGTGGTTGAGCCCTCTTGCAGAGCTGAAGAACCTCAGGGTCTTTATTTTATTCTTCAACAAATTTCCTTCGGTCTAATGAATGGCTGTTTACGTCTGGCCAAGGCATAATTACATTCTTGCTAATACTAGGTGGTCTTATGACGGCCTTCTCTGGGCTACCGGGACCTTCAATGTCAGCTAGAAAGGTGTCAGAAAGGTCTATGTAATCAAACTGGTCTTCTTGCAAATCCTCATTTTGCTGTTTTCTAGCCATCGCCCTAGTAACGACACAAGCTGGGTACAGTTCAGCATCATCTTCAGGTGATTTAACATCCACCACCGGTTCACTGGTAACAATTGGTTCAGCAACCACTTTGTTCCTAGCTAGATCATTTCCTAGCAATAATGAAACACCCTCAACAGGGAGATTAGGACGAACACCCACAACAACTGGTCCAGTTATCAAATCTGAATAAATACGATGGAGGGAACATCTATACAACCTAACTCCACACCTTGTAACAAAACGGAGGCACCAACAGAAGTCTCCTCGGACAAAGGCAACACACCTTCTAACAATAAAGACTGAGAAGCTCCAGTGTCCTGTAAAATCTTAATAGGCTGAGGAGTAGTATTATCAACAATAGAAACAAACCCATCAGACATAAAGGGTATATAATCCTCCATGTAATCACAAAAACTGGACTTAAAAGCCTGACTCGCAGGACATTCCAACGTGTTGGTAACACGGGTGTCGTACAAGCACTGGTCTTGGGCTTATTATCTCTGTCATTCTTCTTCTGGAGTCTAAAACAATCAGCCATCAGGTGACCATTTTCTTACAATAAGCACAAGTCAGTGACTTCTCTCAAAAGTATCAAATTTTTGACTAGACATATTATAACTAGACTGACTCTTATTCTGTGCAACAGGTTTATTATCAGTACGCTCAGTGCTTTGATTCTTGTAATTTCCACTCGAAGTATTAAAATTTTGACCTTTGAAATTTCTCTTATGTGAAAGGGTATAATTATCGGAAATAACAGCTGCATCTTGTAATGTCTCAACAGTTTTGTCATCTAAATGTGTTTTTAAGTCTAAATGAACACATTGCTTGAACTCTTCTAATAACATCAATTGTCTTAAGTTATCAAAATTTATATCTTTTTTCTTTGACGTAAGCCATTTATCAAATAGATCTTCTTTTTCCCTAGCAAATTCAACATAGGTTTGTGAATCAAACTTTTTATAAGACCTAAATTTCTGTCTATATGCTTCTGGCACTAGCTCATAAGCTTTCAAAACCTCTTTTTTTAACCTTGTCATAATCAGAACTATTTTCTGGTGAAAGTGCTGAGTAAATTTCAGCGGCCTTGCCCTCAAAAACACTTTGCAGCATTGTAGTCCAAAAAGGCTTCGGCCATTTCAAATTTTGAGCAATTTTCTCAAACTGTGGAAAAAATTTATCAACTGTTTTTTCACAAAATTTGGGAACCAAACGTATGTTTTTTGCTGCATCAAAATTAAAATGTTCTGATTTTGATTGGAATTTAGTGTTGTTTTCTTCTTTGGACATTTCAATTTTCATTTTCTCCATCTCTAATCTTTCTTCTTTTTCCAATTGTTTCAATTTAAATTCATGTTCTAATTCAAGCTGTTTTAATTTGAAAGCATCAACATTTTCGACCTTGAGTTCAAGAGCCTCTTCACCTAAAATTTCTGCGTCAACTAATTTGTCCATTACCAAATTTTTTATAATTTGTTTTCTCATAGATACTCTAAAGTCTAATTTCAGATGTTTAGCAAGCAACACTAATTCCTCTTTCTTTAAATTACCAAACCCTTCCAGGTCTGGCGTTTTCAAAAATTTACCGGCATCAAATGCCATATTGTAGAATTATGTTGGCTAATTCTAATAAAATATACTGAAATATTTTCAATGAGATATTTACGTTATCCCGAACACGAGCCCCCAATTTTTGTTATGTCAGAAAATCGCCTTTTAATTGTAGCCAACAAAAGACACAAATCAATAATAAAATTTTACAAGATTTATTATACACTAGTTTACAAAAAGTATTACACAAAAAGAAATGTCAACTTAACTGTCAAAATATGAGTCCAATCTTTTCTTTATCCGGAAATCTTCTCGGAATCCACAGAATATTATATCCAATAGGTCACAATCTAGTATGATGTAGTTTTCAATAAAAGTGTCAATCCAACTGCTGAGAATGTTGATGTCTATGTCTATCGATGTCTAAGTCTATCTATGTCTCTGTCTAAATCTCTATATCTCTATATTCAACTAACTTTTGGGTCTGCATTAAATACTCAAACGGAAATTTCTAGACAACGCTAGAAATATAAATTACGCATCTTTTGTTATGATCATTCTGGAAACGTTATGTAAGTGAAATAGAAAGTTCTAATCATTCCATTAGTATCAATGATTGTTCCAGTGATTTCTAAACTGCATAGTTGTAACACAATGTATTTTATTTTGTACACAATGTAAACATGTATAATAGGCCACACAAAACAAATTAGGCCAACTAAATAGATTTAATAGTTACAATATCGTAACAGGATGACATGAACAAATTTCGATGGCAGAAGATAAATACGCAGTCATTCTTGATCGAGGCTGACCATGTGACATGTGACCTGAGACACATCTAAAATACAGCTATTCTTAAGTAATGAAATCAAAATTTTCGAAAAATAAACAAGTATATCCTGATTTAAAGTGTTTTACTAAAAAATCATTTCATCACCCACAGAATTGTCCGTTTTAAACTCAAATTTCAACTGACTTCGCTAATTCAAAAGTGACGTTAAGCGTGTGTCTATAAAAGATCATATTAAGAAGATGTGGTATGATTGCCATTGAGACAACTCACCATCAGACACCAAATGACGTAGAACAACTATAGGTCACCGTACAACCTTTAACAATGAGCAAACCCCATGCTGCATTGTAAGCTATAAAAGGCCCCGAAATAAAAAAAATGTAAAACAAATCAAACAAGAAAACTAATTTCGGTTTTTTTAGAACACTCATATTAGGAATTCATTTTAGACTACAAGACATCAAAAGACTGAAATCATCAACCTGTTCTGATTGCCGGAAATTGATATTATTTACCGTGAGCAACAGGGTAACATCAATAATTTGACTGAAATAAAGAGTTCAAAGTTACTAAAGTGACGATCAAAATCCATAAGTCAAAGAGAAACCGACACCACTAAGGAAAAAAGTCGAAAACGATGAAAAGACAAAAACAGTCAACAAAACACTTCATGAAGAACAGAAGACTGGGTAACAAGAACCCCACAAAAACAGGGATGATCTCTTGTGCTCCGGAAGGGTAGGCATATCCTGCTCCACATGTGGCACCAAGTTTACCTTTGTACAATACATTTAATGATCTTAAAATATATAAATTCGAAGATAACAAGTGAACAAGTATGATTTTGACTAAAATATTGTTCTAAAAAGTATTATTTAAAACCTAGCTTTTTACCTGTCTGTAGTAATATATTAAATGTCTTTTAGGTGTTTATTGTATATCTTAAGTGGTTTATTTGAAATTCTTCACACTGTATGTCTAACGATTTACAGCTTGACATATTGCACAGATATTTTTCAATTGTAAAAGACCGTTCGTTGACCTTCTTGACTTACTATTTCTTGTGTGGGGAGTTTGTCGTTTCTTTCGGTTGCTACCTGATACTTAATATGAATATCCTTTTATTTATTATAAAAAAAAAGTTAAAAAGACAGCCAACACAATTACAGAAAAAGATCGAAAAGACAAATAAAGACATCGCATATCATCGAGTTTAGACATAGATACATCGTACGAAAGTGAGTTGAGACATAAACACCGACAACGATGTAACATGATTGATATATGTAATAGATAGGTCATCGCATCTGTGCAGTTGACCTTAATTCTTATATATAGAAAAGAATCACAAAGATACTTTTATATCTTTTTTTAATTCAACCAAACATTTTTGAACTTGCAAATCTATATCGTTATATCTATATCTATACTCCAACAATCAGGACATACACATCGAAAAGGAATTAGAGATAAAGGTGTTAGTTTTATGACCAAAAAAAAATCCTCACGTATTCACCTAACTCCAAAAAAGAAACCTAGCTATTATTTAATTTGATATATCTAAAAGTCAAGATCAGTCCTATAACACAACAAATTGCAGACCGAATGTTGTCTTCTGGATATCTTTTGATTTGTCCGTGTAATTGGATTGCTGTATAATTGACGTAAACTCCACTCTTGTTCATTTAATCATTTAACGAGCAAATATTCCATCTAAAAATAAGGAAATGTGGTATGATTGCCAATGAGACAACTATCCTCCAGTGACCAAAGCGCGAGCAAAGAGTATATATTTAGTAAGAATTAAATCTATATTAAATTAGTTCTTCCAGTCATATTTTATGCACGGTATATTAACTACAGAGAAAGGGTTAACTTTTATAGCTTTCTATATGTTTTGTTTGGTGTTGAAGGTCATACGGTGACGTCTATGGTTATTTAACGGAAGCATTAAGTTATAAAGTATCAGTGCAAAACATGGACAAGAAGAAATCATTTTCATCGGTTGAAAGTTAAATTGAACACAAAGTTACATAAAGTTTTTGTGGAAGTAAGAAGTTAGCCATTCCATATGATAAAGAAATCAACAAAAAAAAACATATAGGAATCTTCGGTAATCGTTTTTTTTTATGAAAAAAACTCTATTAATCAGTCAAATTTCGCTTCCGCGAAACTTAAATGGACAGATTCACAGTTTATATCCATGAAAAGGGCATGCAATATATCGAAAGGATTTTCCCTTTTTCCAATACAATAAAACTAAAATTCCACTGCCATTTCAACCTCTAAGTCATTTTCACACCACCTTCAAGTTCAACAGTCTACAAACAAAAATACAGACGTCACAATAACATCTCTAACAATGTTCTTTACATATAGTAACATCTAGTTTTACCAGCTCTATACAAAAAACAAACTCAGCTGAGATGTTCTTCAATATAATATAAACATATTCCTATATTAGTAACATCGAAAATGTTAAAATGATTGGACTTAAGATCAATGCCAAAAAGACAAATTTAATGTACCTCAACACAGAGAGACACCCTGCCATATTTGTAGAAGGGAAACAGCTGGAAACAGTAGACTCATTTAATTACCTAAGAAGTTGTATAACAACAGAAGGTGTTGCTGAAAGAAATATAAAGATCAGAATAGGAAAAGCTAGATCAGCATTCATTAGATTAGGCAACATCTGGAAAACAACAGCCTTTTCAAAGAAAACCAAGCTCAGACTATATAACAGCTGTGTATTATCTGTACTCCTATATGGCTCAGAGTGCTGGAGAATGACTGATAAGGACATCAACAGACTCTCCAGCTTCCATAACACATGTCTGAGGAAGATAATGAAAATATTCTGGCCTAACAAAATCTCCAACAAAGACTTACATGAGAACACCAAGAACATGGAGACTTTGCTGATACAAAAGAGACGGAGGTGGCTTGGTCGTGTTCTACGCAAACCATCTGAAGACATGACCAAGGTAGCTCTTAGATGGACACCAGAAGGAAAAAGAAAATGAGGAAGACCTAAAACAACATGGAGACGCACTATAGAAAATGAATTAACGGAAAGAGGATATACCTGGGGCACAGTGGAAAAAAAAGCAAACAACAGCGAAGAGTGGAGGAAACTTGTCCTTGCCCTATGTGCCATAAGGCACAGCAAGGACTAAGTAAGTAAGTAAGTAAGTAACATCGGATAAAAAGTAATCCTCTCCATTTTTTCTTTTAAAAATGAATACAATTATGGATGATTTGGTTTATTTATATGGATATGGTTTTAAAAATATGCTTTGGTGTTTAAAACATGTGTTTTATAGTTTTTGAGACATCAACACTTAGTACCTGTCTAGACAGTTCCTATCAAAAAGCAATATTCATACAATATCAGCTACGAGTTACAATATGAATCTTAATTAAGCGAGTAGCCCAAAACCCTTTATATTGTATCCAGCTGTTGGTATCTTCAATTTTTTTTTTAATTTTATCATCGCTTTATCGGTGTGTATTACTTTGCATGTTGTTTTCATATTCGAATGAAAGGTTTTCCTTTGTTTAAAGCTATAACTGCACAATGACGTGAAGATTAAGTTAACCTTGAGTTAAAGCATGTTTACGCATGATTTAAGTACTGCTAAAAGTTCTTAAGGCCGAGTCAAATCCATATCACACTTAAAAGTCGTGATATGGGACTTAAGTGTATGAGCCAGGTTATACAGGCGCAGGAAAGATCGATAAATGTCTGACTAAATAAGCAAGTTTTTGTCTTTGTTTAAATATTTTACCAATTTTGAAAGTACTATTTCAACTATTTTTATATTTCGAAAATGTTTATTATGGGTGATCACTAAGTCTTGTAGACCGGATTGGTTTTCTCCACTTCCATTGTGCTTTTCAAAGGCATTACTATGGAGTTCAATGATTGATTACTATTTGTACTAGCCATTCAACTGATTACATGTTAATGAGTATTTCAGAGTTTGTCCTTCTTTGTGATAGTTGGAACCCATGGGTTTGTTTAAAGATATTATTTTTCATTTGTTGTGTTTTCTTTTGTTGGCTGCTATTATGTTGCCATAAATTAAAATTAAAATGTCTATCAAACAAGAAGAAAACCGTTTTATTGACATTCAATTCCTGTCTGGCATTGATATGTAGATCAAAGAAGACTTAGTGTTCCCTGTACGAAAGTCACGAGGAGAGATTAAATTATGTAAGTCGAAGCATAAACGATAATAATAATCTTTATTCTCATAAACCACAAGTTATAACGGTACAAGGATATACATACATATAGCGACGAAAACAAACTTATTTACAATAACACCATACACACAAGCATACAACAATTATCAGTAAATATCCACATACACATATATCATTATGTACAATAAATACAAAATGGGGGTTGTGTTATTGCCTAGAGAAGACATGATTTATTTAGTTTGCGTATAAATCTACATACTTTTTCTAATTTAAACTTGTTTGGAATACTTATAATTTCTTTGAATTTCAAAATATTTGGTCTTTGCCACACATTTTCATTTATTAGGTTTTTCCTGTCAATTTCAAATGTTTTACATTCCAGAATATAATGATATTCATCACCAGTACAGTTATTATTACATTTCAAGCATATTCTATTTTCTCTTTCTATACCATTCCACCGTCCTGTTTCTATAGGTAGTCTATGATTTGTGCTTCTGAACTTACAAAGCGTATAGATATCTTTATCTTCCAATATATTTTAAAAGATTTCAAACTATAATTTATAGATTTTGGTAAATTTGAAATAAGTGAATGCCATGCCTGTCTAAATTGATCATGTGGGCGCATCTTTATCGAAGAAATAAGCCAATCTTAGCTAGGAAAATAGCTGATCTGTCCAAATATAGGAATAGCCAGTATCATCAAACACTTTTCTTAAGAACTTTAACAATGGCGATTTAAATTGATTGTCGACCGACAATTTGAATAATAATCTATACGCTAAATAAGATAGTTTTGAATCATTTCCAGATAAAAGTCGTGTCCAATATGCAATTATTTTTAGTTTTATATCTAGTTGAACAGGAAAAATGCCAATTTCACCATAAATCATTTAGTTTGGGTGGATGATTTCAACTTAAGTAACAATTTACAAAATCGTAATTGTACCCTTTCGATGCACTGCATATTTTTGCAAAATCCCTATATATCTGAGTCGTACAAAAGAATTGGCTTTACCATGAATGAAGGAAGGGACATGATCCCCGGACAGAACATATGATGAATGAAAAAGTTTCATTCTAATATAGAGCATATATGATTTTTAATGATGCGGTTATGAGCAGTTCTTTAAGACATTTAACATAAAACAAAATGTACACATATATACTTACTGTAAACATTATATCGCCTTTAACTTCTCGAGTGACTTTACATTGCTTATAACCCATCTTTTTATTATGCTCAACAACTACCAATTTGCTATCTGATTCGAATTTTGTAAACCAGACGCGCGTTTCGTCTACAAAAGACTCATCAGTGACGCTCGAATCAAAAAAGTTAAAAAGGCCAAATAAAGTATGAAGTTGAGGAGCATTGAGGACCAAAAATTCGAAAGGTTTTGACGTCATTAACAATTGAAACATGTACTTTTTCATTTTGATACCTTGATCTTATCATCAAACAAGCCTGTCGTCTCCAGTTCTATTCCAGGCTGGAATTTAAAGGACTCTTTTGGTAAACCAGTGATGGATATCTTCATGACCCAGCTATCCCCATCCTGTTTAAAGGACTCTTTAGGTAAACCAGTGATGGATATCTGCATGATACAGCTATCCCTATCCTGTTTGTAATTCAAAAACTTTGTACTTTTCCGTCAAATCCTCCGGTGAACCTGTATTTACAGTTTGTTCTTGGTTATTTTCCTTCATTCATTTTACTTGAATTTCCCAAATCTAAACTTTAAAATACACACAGAGTCAGTCGTCCTCCTTTTCGGCACATAATGACAATACTATTTCTAAATTAAATGATAAAAGAGAAGCGAAAGATACGAAAGGGACATTCAACTCACAACTCGAAAACAAAATGAGAACGCCATGACAAAACACGAAAAACGACCAAAAAACAAACAACAGTTTACAAAACACATCATAGAAAAATAAAGATTGAGCAACACGAACCCCACCAAATTCAGGGGGTGATCTCAAGCACATGTGCCCCCCAAAAGGGCAAGCAGATCCTGCCTCATATGTGGAATTTTTAAAAGTACTTTTATTTTCTACTACAGAGATGCATTGTAATGTAGTGCCATTAAAGTTATTGAAAATGCCAAAAATAAGGAATTTCTCTCATTAAGAAGATTGTATGTATCTGTTGAATTGAAGAACAAATATAATAAAATTGAGAATGGAAATGGGAATGTGTCAAAGAGACAACAACCCGACCACAGAACAGACAACATAATAATATGCATTAGAGTTATATATTCAAGCGGAACCTATGTCATTATAGTCGTAGACTAGTATAAATCTTAAAATATATATTTTGAATGCATACCGTCCTTATTATTTCATTACTGACTATAACAGATGATTGGTTTTGACTATAGTAAAGAAAAAAAACTTATAATTTATTGGAGGCAGAACAATTTTACCCTTATTGAATCATGATTTTAAGGAGAGGAATTTGTAAAAGTGAAAATTCACTTGTTTTCCAATCCTAATAAAACTCTCCTATTGTAATGTTTATGTTATTATTTTCACAATAAAATATTGTTTACACTAATCACCAAGAAATGAGTATGAAGTTTAACAACTGTTTCTTTTTCTTTCTCTTTTTTTTTCCCATCCCATATCAATGCAAGGAGAAGTGGTGTGTAAAGTTGCAAACCAATTGGTTTTCGACAATAGATAAGTAATTGCAAGTGTTATTTTTCTAGCTTTTAGTGTTTGTAGTTTTTATCTCGTCTCGACAAAGTAAAAAAAGCGAGACTTAGGCGTGCTGTTTCTGGCGGCGTCAACAATGTATTAGTTTGTGATTAGGTCAGTTTAGGGGGAACGACTAGTGTTAGGTCAATGATATTTGGTATGCAGTTGTATTGTAGTTTTTCGTACGGAATATGCATTCAAAAAGTAATGAAATTGACAGCACACCATACATTGCTATATAACTCCTATCATTCTACAACATGTTGCCACAGACGAGTATACAATTGAAAATGTCTACGACAGTATTAACATTTTGTTGATTTAATTAACTGTACAAAGCATAGGTACTTGGGACAGAACAATTTTTTTAGCCCTCCCCTTTTTATCTATATAATATATGAGTGACCTCTGTGGATAGTTTACTTGGAATTGATAGTAAATAGCAAATACAAGTTATTTCTAGTATATTTATGTTCATATGATACATAAAAACACGAAAATAATTGAAATTAATAGAAAACAAAAAAACAACGGATTTTAGAAAAAATGGGGAGAGCTAAAAAAAAATTGTCCTGTCCGCAAGTACCTATGGTACAAAGAAATGAAATTTTTACCCCATGCTTTACAAATTCTTTATAATTAGTGTACGAATAATTATCTTCTATCCATTTTCCTACAAATTGGGCCATTATTTGATATACTTAATTCGTTGAACCAGAATAATGATTATTTGATTTACCCTAGATACACACATTGATTTACAACATACTCGACAATGAAACGTATTATCTAATGTAAATATTGAGTGCTGACGCGTTCAATGTGAGTAGATTTATCTTTCTTCTCTGATTTTTATCATTTTTTAATCATCAATTTTCTTCGCCACATATTGCCCTCATTTTGTTTTACATGTAAATAAAACAAACTTTACTTCCATTCATTTTAGACTACATTTATCTACCTGATTCAGGATTTATTGTTGGATGTTTATCAAATAAATATAATTCACATACATATAATTAATAAACTGACATTTATCTTACAAATAATCAATCTAAAGTCAATGACATTAGAAGACAAGACAAGTTCAGACCAGGCTATGTTCGTTCCCATCGTACCCGAAAGCAAGCTTGTGAAACTCGTTGTAGGGTGCATCCCCATCTCGTTGACAGCAAAACCATCAATGTCCCAAAGATATAGAAACCACTCAAATGTGTGAAACAATGTAAAATTATGTTGGTATTGTGATTAGCAAAATCATACCTCATCTGTGTGTCGTCATGGGGCTCCTGCAATTTACCCCAAGTGTAATGGCGAAGGCTACAAAGCCATATCATGTCAGATGTATAAGGGCCTCGGCTAAGGAGTGGGTGCCGTAACTGGCGATAACTCATGCGAAGCAACGGTCGGGGTAAGAAAAGAAACCGTAAGCATAATCGTGATTATAATGGAAAGTCCAAACCTAAGCCAGTTTCTAAACTAGACTTTTTCAACATCCGAGGTGAAACTAGCAAAATACCTGATTTAAATAATCATCTTACTAAGGATGATGTGAATATTTTTGACATGGTTGAAACATTTTAAAAACGAATGGCAGAGGAAAAGTCCGTTCTTGATGGTGCTGAATATTCTATCGGAAAATCATGCAAATAGAAGAGCTATCGTAAGATTTTGGACAAAGAGCTTGACATTTTAGTTAAACGCAGAAGAGAAAATAACAGTCTAAAAGATATTCACGACAAAACCCGTGAGTGTCATAGCAGCATCAGGAACGGACTTTTCCTCAGCACTAGTTTTTAAAACGTTTCACCTCGGATGTCGAATTATATTTGACGAGCTAAAAAGCTTAACGCTGCATCGAGGATTGGGATATCCACAGTATATGGAAAATATATTCAATACGGCTGGTATTCTTACAATTCTAATGTTAACTTGAATATATTCAAGCAGTGTTATAGACAGTTTGTTCGTTAAAGAGAATTTCAAGTAATAAGAAATTAAAGCACTCTACGTGCAATATCTAGATGTAATATTGTGCCTGGTAGACAGTTTTATCTGTCAATTTGCTTTTAAGTCTACAAGGTTAGAATTGCTAGCATGAACAAACTGTTAGTTAACCCACAAATCAAGTTTTGTATAGAATGAATCTGAGCGATACTCCCTTTTGCCAAATCTGAGGAGTCCGTGGACATTCGTAATCGAATATTCTGATTATACCTCAATACGAAACAAGTATTTTGCAGATTTCAATGAGTACCTAAGAATTAACTTCTCCAACTTTTGCTTCACAGAGCTATCGTCTTACGTTAATATAAACATATTGCTAGGTGACTATTTTTATCAATTTGATCCAAATGTTAGTGAACATGTGGACAGTTTTAGTAAAAAGCCGTTGTGTGAAATATACATTTACAGGTTTTCGATTTTAGAAACCGACGTTTACTGTGATTTACGTGTGCAATACGATTGATGTAAACTTTAATTGGTCAGATTTTATCTTATATAATGCTGTTATGCCCATTAAAAAGGATGATATGTTTTAAAGGGAATCAAATTTTAAGTCTGATATGGTCTTATGTGTATTGTATTTGATTGTAAATTATTCGTTGTACATGCTTTTAGACACATTTGTGGGTACCCGGCTTGCAAGTGCCCCCGTTATAAAGAGGTAGTTTCTTAACAAGTTTGAACGTTGTTTTCAATTTAGACTTGTATATATATATATATATGAGTATGTACGCATATGGTCATGGTAATACGCGTATGGTCCAAATACTCCTATGGTCCGGAACATAAACATAATAATTGGGAACAATCAAAGATCTGTCATCAACGTCAAATATTTCAAATAACAAAAACATTCAAATTTAACTTAGAACAACCACTGACGAAATTCCTGAGCCTTTGCATGCTTTTGAAGTGTTATTGAATTAGATATTGTGTTGAAAAATTATGATATCTGTCAATTGTAATTCATAAACTTTCTATGATTCGTCTAATGTATCCCAGTAAGTTATCATGTATGTAGGGCATATACGTACCTGTACGACTGAATTTATCTAAAAGATTAAGATGGTGGACGGACAGATGGCTGTTTATTGTCCAGTGGCAAATTAAATGTACTTTCAGAACGAGAACATCTTAAGGAAGTTCGCTACTCAGTTTCAAAATAACAAGCTTTTCATTACACTAGTATATATTGATAGGGGATTAATAAAGGAACAAAAAGAGCAAAAATAAAATATAGATCAATGTGCTTGTTTTCGAGATATTAGCCATTAAAATTTAGGCGGGCAAATATTCTCTCTTGATTTATCATAGCTTTATCATTGACAAATTAAAGTTCTCGAAAACTATTAAAAAATAATTGAGATTTTACAAAACTTTAACTGATGGCTTATAATTATGCATGTAAAAGATTTTAAAAAGAAAAATGGGGGTCAATGGACAAAATTTTTTAAGGCATTCAAATAGATAAAACCAGAGGATTCCGAAAATCTGACAAAAATTCCAAAACATGACAAGCGAACTTCCTTAATGTGATATAAAGACTCTTCTTTGTAGTAGAATTACACGGTGAGTCAGATTTTCACCGTGCTAGTTCACAAGGTCACAGTTCGCAGGAAGCCATGTCCTCATATCCAGATACATTATTCTGACTCCGAGACGACCAGTCTGTTCTAACTCCCAAAGTCCGCGTGCTTATCAGAGAACCAGCAAAGAATCAATTCTTGGTCTTTTGTTTGACTCGCAGAATGTTATAATGAGATGCCTGTTTACTTTAGATCCACGGAATTTTTGAATTTTTGAATTCGCAGTCGCATCTGGGCGTGGTGAAGATTTTACATCGAAATCCATGCTTTGCGAGATTTAATGTGTTATAAAATCTTATTCATACGATTCTAACAACATCAGTAGTAAAAAAAACTCATTACAGATATCAGGATTAAAATTGTGTACGCCAGACGCGCGTTTCGTCTACAAAAGACTCATCAGTGACGCTCTATAAAAAGTTAAAAGGCCAAATACAGTACGGAGTAATTAAGAGCTGTCTATTCTTTTGTGGAAAATAAGAATAGAGGAATAGCACGTATAAACAACTGTTATTGTAAGATCGTAAGAAAAGAAGCACGAATACATCAATTAAGCGAAAAAAAAGAAGAATTAGACGTTTCGTCCACAACAGACTCATCAGTGACGCTCTATAAAAAAGTTAAAATGATTTAGAGAACGAAACTAGGGATTGTGCCTGATATTCATATGATGAAGATATAATCTTTCAATCAGTTTAATTGAGGTCTGGAGCTGGCATGTCAGTTAACTGCTAGTAGTCTGTTGTTATTTATGTATTATTGTCATTTTGTTTATTTTCTTTTGTTACATCTTCTGACATCGGACTCTGACTTCTCTTTAACTGACTTTTAATGTGCGTATTGTTATGCGTTTACTTTTCTACATTGGCTAGAGGTATAGGGGGAGGGTTGAGATCTCATAAACATGTTTAACCCCGCCGCATTTTTGCGCCTGTCCCAAGTCAGGAGCCTCTGGCCTTTGTTAGTCTTGTATTATTTTTACTTTTAGTTTCTTGTGTATAATTTGGAGTTTAGTATGTCGTCCATTATCACTGAACCAGTATATATATTTGTTTAGGGGCCAGCTTAAGGACGCCTCTGGGTGCGGGAATTTCTCGCTGCATTGAAGACCTATTGGTGACCTTCTGTTGTTGTCTGTTCTGTGGTCGGGTTGTTGTCTCTTTGACACATTCCCCATTTCCATTCTCAATTTTATTCTTGCGAGTGTTTTAAAAATCAATATATGGTATAAATAATCATAAGTAACCAAACCAGTAAATATTCATATTGTCCTCCTATACCCGTATGGTCGTACCATATGATAATACGCATATGGTCCCATGTGAATATACACATATGGTCATGGCCATGGCTCATACGGTCCGGAAAATTGCAATTTAAGTGTCTTTTATCATTTTTGTCGTTGTTTTGCCGTCTCGTTGACGTTTACTCCACAAAACCTTTAATTCATAACTGTAGCAACATAAATATTGTTTTGGTTTTAATTATATCATAAATAATTTTCTTAGCATTTTAACACTATCTCAAGACATGTATCTTAATGGTTTTGCTTAAGATTAATATCAGGATGTACCGTAACATGAAACTTTTTTCAAAACAACGAAAACCTGCTGGGCTCAGTTTTAACAATTGTTTGATTTTTCTAATGATGTAACATATCACTTTAAATTAATGTAATCCAAACTTAGTGGAACTATTCACAAACAAAAATGTCATCTTAACATCTCGTCATCTCAGCTGTCATCTGTATACCATTCTCAAGTTCCATAGTCTATAAGAAATAAACACTTGAATATAAAAAAATTAATGACGTGTATTTGTCAATGAATACCAAAAAATCGTCATTCCCCTAAGGATAATGACTACTTTCTTTATATATTCAAGAAATGATACAGGCACATTTTTAGTATAACGTTTTTGAGTTCACTGACATTTTCCAAGATTAGAGAGTTAAAAATAAGAAAAAGGCTGATCCCTTATTCTAATCAGATCTATGAATAGAATTATGGTTCACTCTTAATTCATTTCATTTTAAGAAAACTGTTTTAAAAATTATTTTGTACATACATCAAGCCGTTAGTTTTCTCGTTTGAATTGTTTTACATTTGTCATTTTGGTGTCTTTAATAGCTTTCTATGCCGTATGGATTTTGCTCATCATTGAAGGTCGTATTGTGACCTAATACTTGTTAACTTCTACATTTGGTCTCTGGCGGAGAGTTGTCTCATTGCAGGATCGGATCCAGCCATTTTTAAAAGGGGGGATCCCAACCCAGGATAAAGGGGGGTTCCAACTATATGCCCCCATTCAAATGCATTGATTGTCAAAAAAAAAGGGGTTCCAACCCCGGACACCCCTTTTTGGATCCGCCACTGCATTGGCAATCATACCATATCGTCATATTTACCTGGTTATATATAAAATACTTAATAAAACACAGTGCAACACACCTTTACGTGACAAAAATCTTAACTTTGAATACATGTATAATAAAAAAAATAATACTTACAGTTATCAGTTTATCTCCCTTTATTTCCCTCACAACTTTGACTGTTTTCCATCCCATCAGTTCACTTTGTTCTTTCATTGTCATTTTACTGTCAGAATCAATGGTTATTGTAAACTAAACAAAATAAACATTTTTTACATTTTGGTTCTCAGTTTGTAAGGATATATGTTCACTAACAACGTAACAGTTTGTTGGATGCTGACAAGTAGTTTTTAAATTTGTTTCTCTTACAATTTACATATGCATGTATTTTGTTAACACATTTAAAGGTTAAAGGACAGTAAATGAGCGAGGTTCCAGAGTTTTGTTAGATTTTGCATGCAAATTTGTCATGTGGATATTTTTAAATTAAAAATAATACAAATATAATTTATTTAGTTATTTCATAAAATTTTGCTTAAACTTTATTAAAAAAAATCTTAAAATACATATAGATTTGTATAGAGTGTAGGTAAAGTTTGTTTTTCATCTTTAAATCGTTCGGAGTCTATAAAAGTCGGGAATGCATTTAAAAGAAACATTCAGATATCTGCCATCAACACCCAATTTTCCAAATAACAAAAATTAAATTAAATACGACATCTACTGACAAGGTTGCTGACTCGGGACATGCACATTGACAAGGTTGCTGATTTGGGACATGCACATTGACAAGGTTGCTGACTTGGGACATGCACATTGACAAGGTTGCTGACTTGGGACATGCACATTGACAGGTTGCTGACTTGGGACATGTACATTGACAAGGTTGCTGACTTGGGACATGCACATTGACAAGATTACTGACTTGGGACATGCACATTGACAAGGTTGCTGACTTGGGACATGCACATTGACAAGATTGCTGACTTGGGACATGCACATTGACAAGGTAGCTGACTTGGGACATGCACATTGACAAGGTTGCTGACTTTGGACATGCACATTGACAAGGTTGTTGACTTAGGACATGTACATTGACAAGGTTACTGACTTTGGACATGTACATTGACAAGGTTGCTGACTTAGGACATGCACATTGACAAGGTTGCTGAATTGGGACATGCACATGAAAAAAGTGGCAGAGGATATCAAGGTGAATTATTCAATGACGAAGCGTGTACTGTACAAACACACGCTAACACCCGTTTTCTTAAAATTATTTTTACTCAATGTAGACTATGTTTGACCATACAGGTAGTGCATTCCATAAAACAACATAAGGGGAACAAACATTAGAGGGTTGAACTACTGATACACAACCTTTTCATATAGACCGTTGTCTAATTTTAAAACTTCTAATATTTTTGCTATGGAAGGTGATACTACACTTCTTTTGAATTTTTTTTTTTTTTCACAAGTATACAATAGACAAGTCGCATTTAATATGCAATTTAAATAACAAGAATATATTGTTCAAATGTATGTAACACGGCTTTTAAAAAAAAAACAATACTCACAATCTCACGACGATGATACATCCATATCATGAATTTATGAGTATAATTTACCTTAAGGCCTTTCCCAAAAGGTCCTGTAGTAGTTACTTCTTCACCAGACTTAAATTTATAACATTTGCTTGGTGTTACATCACTAGATGCATCACACATCCAGTACTCTCCATCTTGTTTAAACTCCAGTGTACTCTTTGCATTTCTGAATTTCTCAATAAGGTCTTCAGAGACACCTACAATGATGATGTATAATGGCTATAAGCCGACAAAAAACTCTATCCGTATCATTAAATAAATGTAATCTGGAAAATATCAAGTTTTTCTGCGTCATGAGTATAAGTTTGAAAAGCACCTGTAACAGTTGTAACAATATTGTGAAAAGCAAAATAAGTGATTTACGCTTCGATTCTTTAATAAAAATATTACTGTCCAATCCTACTCTATCTAAACCGCAAACATCTTGAATAATCAATTTTTGTGATGCCGACAGCCTAAAGTTTGAAAATGTAAGTTATCCAGTCCTATTGATATAAATATAAAGATATGTGGTATGAATGCAAACTATTTACTAAATACCAAAGGACCAAAATACTGCTGCCAGAAATCCAAATTTCATTGATTTTTTTTTTCTAGTTTTTGTTTTTGTTTTTTTTTTTAATTTTGTTTTTTTTTTTTATTTATTTATTATTTTCTCTCTCTCTTTCTTTCTTCTTGAAATAAAATTTTCTCTTTATTAAACAATATGGAAATAATGGATACATAATAATATAGTGTATATATTTTATAATTTAGAAATACTAACAATTACTAACTATTTTCTGTATAAATATACAATCTAATGTTTAAGGAGGAAAGGATAAAGTACCGGTACTTTCTGTATCCAACTAACAAATGTGAAAGTTTTCAATAAAGAATGAAAAATTTAAAAAAAATAAAAATACCAAAGGACCAGGATGTAAACAAATACAGATCACCGCAAGACCTTCAAAAATGCGCAAAACACATACCGTCTGGAAAACTCTAAAATAAATTGTTCAATAAAACATAAGACTGTTTCATAATCCTTTTACACTTTTAATATAAAACTCATGATCAAATAATTACATTGAAAGTTGATCTCAAAATGTAATACGAATAAGATTCATCAAAATCGAAAAATTTTCAAACTAAAAGACTTAGTAACAAGCTTTGACCACTTCTTAAACTACAATTTGTTCAGATTTTACACCAATCTTTTTCATGGTTGGCAAATTATACCTTTGTACGACAACAGTTTCAAAAACCGACAAAGAGACAAACGTGTATCTCCCTTTATTATTGAGTACATCATTAGCAAACTATTAGGAATTTCTCTTAAAGATAGGGCATGGAGAAGTTGGCTTGATTGAAATACGACATTGATAATTTGGTGTCATGTTATAAACGAACCAAAATAATTTAGGTGTTGCAATACAACTTATCGCTATTTGTCCGCCAAGTCTAGATGTTGTAAACGTTCCTGCCAAAAAAATTGATGTCACCAGTGAAAATGCCAGACGCCGGATGAGAAAAAGAGATTGTTGTATGAGGTAGGTTTCGCAGAATTCCGTATTAATTGTCTTAAAAAAAGCGGTGTCTACTACAAACAAATGTTTTAAAAGAACGTAACTGAAGGTTTACTTAAGAATTTTGTGAAATTTTGTATGCATCCAGAATTCGGTGAACTGCATCTATTTAAAAATTATGTACTATGTAGAACTTTTACTTCCAGAGAAATGATCAATTATACATTTGGGATCTGCTTACCCTTCCGGAGCACCTCAGATCATCCCCGGTTTTTGGTAGGTTCGTGTTGCTTAGTCCTTAGTTTTCTATGTTGTGTTTTGTATGCTGTTTTTTTTGTATTTTGGTCGTTCTTCATTTTTTGCCATTACATTGTCATTCTGTTTTCGACTTATGAGTTTGATTATCCCTTGGTATCTTTTCGCCTCTATTTTGAAAAAAAATATATATAAATAACATACAGATTGCAATCTGTAAAAACACAGTTACAGTAGGATAGAAAATGGGAACGGGAAATGTGTCAAAGAGACGACAATCCGACCCAAGGGCAAAAAACAGTCCAAGGCCACCAATGGGTCTTCAACGCAGCGAGAAAATCCCACACCCGGAGGCGGGCTTCAGATGGCCCCTTAATAATAATATATACTTGTTCAGCGAAATGGACGACACAAGTAGTAAGCAATAAACGGACCCATGAAAATTTTACCCTACCATTCGTTGCCTGACGATGGACACACTTGTCCTTAGCGCGGCATTCCGACACTGGACATATATGTCCTTAGCGCGGACAAACAAAGGGTTAATTAAACACTGCTTTGGGTTTTTTTTTTTTTTTTTAATCTTGATGTATACATGGGATCAACAGAAAAAAAGAGCGCCTGGTTGTACGCTGTTAATCTTCAAATGACGTTATACATTCCGATTCAAATAAAAGAAGTCAACAATGCTTTGCGGAATTTTGATTTGAAATACGTAAAGCATTAAAATGCAATTATCTCCATTCAATCAAGACGTTGAAACATTTCTTTGATTGCAATTTTTCGTTATATTTATAAGTGTTTGGCTGTTTGGCTCGTTAACTTTTCTTACCAGCCAAAAATTAACAAAAAGGTTCACATTATAATCCGCGGCTGATATTTGATGATAGCAATGTGCTATTATATATACGTTTTCAATCTCAATTAAAGACATTAATTGTATAATATCCAGTGTCCAAATGAAAAGTTTGAAATAAAATGTCGAAGATGGATTGATAATTCCGTATTCAACAATTACGCGGAAGACACTACTATTCAATAAAAAAAACTTATAATATAAAGATAAAGAGATGTGATATGAATACCAATGAGACAACTATCCATCAAAGTCAAAATGATGTGGATGTTAGCAACTATAGGTCAATGTACGGCCTTCAACAATGAGCAAAACCCATACTGTATAGTTGTCTATTATAGGCCACGACATGACACAATGTGATACAATTCAAACAAGAAATCCAACGGCCTGATTTATGAAACACAATAAAACGAAAAATTAATGACAGAAAATAATCAACGACAACCATTCAATTACATGCTTCTGACTTATGATAGGCCCATAAATAATGTGGTGGGGTTAAACATAATTGCGAGGGCGAAAATTTTAAATTAAACTCATTTGTAAAGTATCTTAGTACTTGTATAAGCCTATAAATTATACAATTGAATATAAATTGTTCTATATGCAAAGTCTACCAAATATATAAAACTAAATAAAATATTAAACAGTCTTACCTGATGCTTTGGCAAATTCCTCATAATTTGTGTACGAATCTCCGTCTCCGGTCCATTTTCCTATGAACTGAGTCATTATTCGATCAAACGAAAAGTTAGGAGATTGCGATTTATAAATTAATGATATTAAAACCTGTATTCTCTTTGTTATATGCACTGCAACCAATATGCTTGAAGTGAATAGAAATGTAACTCATTATTGGATGTAAATATTTATATAGCTGATTGCATGTTATAATATTCCATAGTTATTGATCTTGTCTGCTACTTATGTTGTTTTCTTCCTTTTCTCTGTTATTAATTAACTTCTTTTTCATTCAAAGGGTTGACTATTGCATTTTAATGATAAAAACACGTTCTTATTGTCTTGTTACTTTCTTGAAGTTAATATTTTAATAGTGGGTTTTGCCTTAATATCTTAAAGCTTGATTTACGTGATTATCCCTTTGAAGAAGGTAAAAATGTTATAAGTATCTCTGTCTGTCTGTCTGTCTCTCTCTCTCTCTCTCTCTCTCTCTCTCTCTCTGTTCATATCCTCCTTCTTACTTTCTTGTTGTAGATTTTTAGCTTAACTTGATGGTAACAAAAGTCTTTTATTATTATTTGTTGTTTCCAAGTTAGACGTTTCAAACAAAGTAAAACCGTCCCACGTTTAATCATCACAATTTACATACTTAATGAACGCACGAGATACCGACTTAATGTTGAATGAGTGCAGGTCAAAAACTCCGCGCTGAAGTACGTCCATTATTCATTTTTCATTATTCAAAATTCAATAATGAATAATGAAATAGTTCATTATTCACATTCAACGTTTAGTGGTGAATAATGAATAATGAAATAGTTCATATATCAGTATTCAAGTTGAAAAGTGAATAATGAAATAGAAAATTAATGTTTTAACTGTGGCACTATATCCCGTATTTCTAAATTCGTCATTTTGGTATTGTTTAACAAACATTCAAATTGATATAAGAAAAACAATCAAAACACTCATTGAAATTTTTAACTGTATTCATTTATTTCGTTTCGGAGTATAAACTTGTGGGTTTCCCTAACAGAAATTCCTTGTTTTCATGTGTGGACGACCTGAATACCAATTTGAAAATATATATTAAAATTAAAATACTATACATTGGATTCTTTTTTATTTTCGCTTGACTTTTCCTATTCTTCATCCCCTGATTATAGATATAACTTGTCGATTGTGCCGCCATGCCCATTAGAGGGGTTACGGAGGACCTAAATGCTAAAATACGCGTGAACATTAAGAAATAGCTATAATTTTGAATAATGGAATGGACTGCTGCGACCCTTCAGCCTCTAATTACAGGTATACCTTATACGTCATCAAAAACAAGGTTGAACAACGTACGGAGCTATATTTGCAACACACGGATATATACCTAATGTGTTAGAGGTTATCATATACTCTTGGGTTATAAATGGTTTCATTTAATTCTTATGGTGGGTAAGTGGGTAAAAAATAATAAGGGTATTTTTTTCTAATGTCTCTACACGATTTTTTTATTCAGCAAATACTAATTTGAAACTCTTAGTGAAGAATGAGTGGCATTTTCCAATTTACTAAATTGGAAAAAAAACACTGACATTTTAGAATATTTTATATTTGATGAAATACGTTTCCTCTTTCTACCACATAATTTCTATGGATTTCAGAAGGAAGACACAATAAAAGACTCCTACATTGTATTCAGACATTTCTTAAATTGATGTGAGCCAGTGCATATTTAAACGATCATAACGATTCGTCAAAGCTATTTTCGAGCTGATCAATAACTTCAATTAGTGAAAGGCATATCTGAATTTATGATGACGGATGACATTTTATAAAATTCTATTAGAACGTTATAGTATATGAATGATAATAGGACGACGTACTAAGTAATCCTAGTTCAGCAGACAATAAGCTCCTCTCAATCCGAACTGCTTTCAATAGGATTTTTTAATAGTAAAGAAGAGAAGGTGTGGGTGTGATTTGTCTTAAGCTTCACCTTCAGAAACTTAGATGATCTATGCCAATTTTATTAACGATTGGTCTATGGTAGGAGATGCTTACGCTTTCAATAAAACTGAACGCCGTTTATACCAAATTCATATTCAGAAATAGCATGTGTCTTATTATTGTCTCTTTGTTACATTATCGGATCTAAGAATTCACAATTAATTCTGTTCTCTACGGAGACCCTTTAGTGCCAAAAATGAAATGTATAATATTTGTGCGCGCGACTTTAAATCTTGTGAGCACAACTTTAAATCTTGTGCTCACAATTTTAAAAGTTTTGCGCACAATATTAAAGGTCGCGCGCACAAATACTATACATTTCATTTTGGCTCTAAAGAGGCTTCGTTGTTTCCTACATACAATGTAACAAAAGCAATTGACAGTTGAATGCGCACGTGAAACACAAACAGGTACATGTACGGTATCAGTGAATTCCTCTTCATTGTTTAGTAACATAAGCAAGAAAATAAAATATGTCCCTTATTTTCTTGGAAAAACTTTAATTACCTAGTAGTGAGATATCATTATTAGCAATAATGATTGAATACAACTATGCTGAAGTCTTGAAATGTTTTTATTGGTCGGTGATATTTTCACGTTTTCCATACGGATTTCCAGCTGTCAGTCGGCCTTTTGTGTATTCTTGTATGAAAAACATGGATCGTTTCATTATACAATTCTTTTTGCAAACAGAATGCAATATATTTTAAAATTTCAATAAGTCCTTTCATCTATTCTTTATATCTCATTTCTTCACTGCTCTCTGGTTTGCTTTCACTGCATTGTACGCGAATAGGAACAAACATTTTGCAACAGGTCACCTACGAACCCTTCAGAGAGTTATTACAAGGGTTCTTAAACGTACGACACAGCATGGCACTCGCCATAAATGAATTTACCACCAAAGTTCCGATCGCTGTGTATTTATACACCCCGCACATCAAACGTTAACGGAATTCCAACTTTAGTATGCACATGTTTTTATCGACAAGTTTGTTGCAAGAAGTAAACAATCTCAATTCAAAACGAGAAATAGAATGGTAATACTGTTTTTTTAAGATTCATTTGTTTATTCAATTACTACATATTTGATCGAAGTTTGCATTTCTTATCGTACAAATGCATAGATTACGATGTTATAAACAACTGCTTTGGAAATATAGTGACATTTAACAGGACTGAAATAAACATTTATCAGAGGAATAGTCACAACTACAGACTACGAAGATCAGAGATGCTCATAAACATAGCTATTATCTCAACATTTTGTCATCTCAGCTGTCATTTCAGTTCCATTGTCAAGAACCATTGTCTGAAAAAGAAAAAAAGAATTATTACCTATATATTTATCTATTGTTAGCAATATCACGAAAAACCATAATTTAGCTTAATATATCAACACACATCTGTTAGAAAATTATAATTTTGGTACATGCATATTTTTTTCTACATAAACTATTATTGCAAAAATGTTATAATTTGTGACAATAGACCGAATGCCTTTGAACAATGTTTGGCCACTGAATTTTTCTTGTTTTGATATAAATATTACACCTTTCACAGGAGCGTGTGAGATATCAACTAAATAGCTCAACCCCTCTAATTGTCATTATTTTTAAGTGTTGTTGGGTTGCTTTCTCATTGACATATACGCCAGTGCCCACATTTATTTTTTTACATTATACCATTTATTAAAAGTATAATATAAGATACTGTGCATTGATAAAAAAAAGCTCAGTGAAAAAGTTAAAATTGTAGTAATTAAAAATGTGTATTATTATTATTGAGGAAGTTTACAGATTCGTGCATTACTACTGAAATAATATCACATAATATAACTGAGCAATATAAAAATAAGAAGATGTGGTATGATCAATGAGACAACTCTCCACCAGAGATAAAATGAAGTAGAAGGTTAGCAAATAAAGGTCACCGTACGAACTTCAACAATGAGCAATACCCACACCGCAAACAAAAGGCCCCGAAATTACAAAATTAACGTAAAACAATTCAAACGAGAAAACTAGCGGCCTGATTTACGTACAAATCAATAAACGAAAAAAAAATGGTATAGAAAACAAACGACTTCACTGAATTACAGGCTGACTTGGGACAGGCACATACAGAATATGGTAAGGGTGTTAAACATGTTTTCGGGCGCCGAACTCTCCCCAAACTGGGCCAACCCACCTCCTACCCTAAGACAGTGGTGTAACAGTACAACATAAGAAAAAACTATATTAATCAGTTGAAAAAGGCGTAACTGATCAGATCGACACAAAGGCCAAAAACACAAAAACACAAAAACACATAGTACAGACCTGAAAGTACTCGCAGTTACTGAAGGATAGTTCAAAAGCCAATAACAACTAATAAACAATCATGTATCTAAGACTAACATATCAATCAGTACATTTAGTGTAAAGACGTCATTAACAGTCAAAGAAAAACATGACCTTGTACAATGCCAAAATATAGGCATCTCTTTAAAAGATTGACATTCCATGTTATTTGACCCTCCAAGTTGTTTTTGATTTTAAGAAATCAAACTTGACATGTTTTGTCATTTTGCGTTACAATATACCAAGTCCCAAATTAATTATTTGCTTCTTAAAGAAAATACATACATATACTGTACTTTCGATACAATTTTTTTAAAAGTTGGAATGTGTTTGATTGTGATAAGTAAGCTTCTAATTCCACAAAAGCTATCAAAAAACGGGAGTTTTAACAAAAATCACCATAGTAACTTCATTTTTGAGCCATTAAAAACATGTATGTGATCTCGGGTTTCTGTTCAATTGACGCATGGCCAACATTTATTTCATTCGTCTGATTTTATAGAAAGTTAAGATTGATGACATAACAAAATAATGGTTTCAGTACCTCAAAGAATAAATTTATACTTAAGATATAATTGTAAATTTAGCTGAGATTCCATTATTTCTTTTTAGATTATCTTGCTGTCAAATAAAATCATGTATATACATCGAAGACTGTTCTGTCTTTGTTTTATAGTAAAACGTGCAATATTTTAAAGTCAAATTCGAACATATGTCTCATTTGTGTGCTCATAGACTATGACGACAGTGGCGACCCATCGTCTATGATTTAAAATGTTAATAAAAAAACTTATTTACGCAGTAACAAAAAAATTCAGTAGAAAGTCCCCGGTTGATATCTATAACGCTATGCTTTACACAAATTATTTTTTTAGGATGAAGAATAAGTACTATTAAATTGAGAATGGAAATAGGGAATATGTCAAAAAGACAACAACCCGACCAAAGAGCAGACAACAGCCGAAGGCCACCAATGGGTCTTCAATGCAGCGAGAAAATACAGCACCCGGAGGTGGTCCTCAGCTGGCCCCTAACTAAAATTGTGTGCTAGTTCAGTGAAAATGGACGTCACACTAAATGCATTCTATTTTATAATTCAACGGAGTGATTCTCATAGTTACTTATGCATTGATGCTGAAAGGGAGCAAGATATCCATACCTTATTTAAAAATGAAGTAAACAAGTGTTTTTAAGTCATCATTCTGAATATTATATTAAAACACGTTGTTTCTTCGGTGTTATACATTTATACTGTTTTGTTTTACATTGTTTTATCGTATTTCATTAATTCTCAAATATTTAATCCTGGAATATACTTACAGTCATCATTTTATTTCCCTTTATTTCCCTCACAACTGTGACTGTTTTCCATCCCATCAGTTCACTTTGTTCTTTCATTGTCATTTTACTGTCAGAATCAATGGTTACTGTAAACTGATAGAAAAGATAAAATTTATAAATAAGAAGAAAATTTGTCAATCTTAAATTGCGCATTTGATGCAAACAAATTTGAATATATCAAAATAGTCATTGTCGAAATATTTTTTTGTTTGTTCACACAACAGTCATGGTCGAATACATTGCTTGTTTATATATACAACAGTCAAGGTTAAATATGTTGTTTGTTTAATTTATGAAAAGTGTTCTGCTTGAGTCAGGTTCAATTTGATCAACTTAACAACTTTTACAATAAAACAGTTTTTGATCTATTCTAGAAATTTATTAAGTAAATTTAGCTTTATTTCAATAGTAAATCCATTGTCTCATTCTATCGTCTCGTTTTTGAATCATTAATTAGATATAAGAAGATGTGGTATGAGTGCCAATGAAACAACTCTCCATCCAAGTCAAAATTTATAAAAGTAAACCATTAAAGGTCAAAGTACGGTCTTCAACTCGGAGCCTTGGCTCACACCAAACAGCAAGCTATAAAGGGCCCCAAAAATTACTAGTGTAAAACCGTTCAAACGGGAAAACCAACGGTCTGATCTAAAAAACGAGAAACGAGAAACACTTATGAACCACATCAACAAACGACAACTACTGAACATCAGATTCCTGACTTAGGACAGGTGCAAACAATTGAAGCGGGTTTAAACGTTTTAATGGTACCAAACCTTCACCCTTATCTGAAACAATAGTATTAATGTATGTTTTGTTACTGCCCCTGATTGAAAAATAAATATACAATATTCGTACATTGTAGTGAAAAATAAAGAATGTATTTGAACGAGCCTTAGAAAAAGAAGAAAAGCGAAACTCGCCAAGAGTTTCTCCTGTTTCCGTAGCGGTTAGAGATATTTTGTTTTAGATTCTCCTACAATGTATGCATATTGTTTAATCCTGCATTTTGAAATTTACACTTGCATTTTTTTACCTTCCAATCGTTGAATTTGATTGTTCATGAAATCGACATGATTTAAACGCGGACATCGAAGAGGAACCGAAAGTAAAGTGTATTGTTAATATTAATTTATGTATAACTGTTCGTTGATAATGGCACCAAGATACCAGAAGACCAAATACGTATATCACTTTGGTTTATTTGTACACCTGCATTTATAGAGTGAAATAGTCGATTACATGATAACATTTCATTTTTGTAAACACAACAGTCATTGTCGTATACATGGACATTGTTTGTTGTAAACACAATAGTCATTGTCGTATACATGGACATTGTTTGTTGTAAACACAACAGTTATTGTATACATGGACATTGTTTGTTGTAAACACAACAGTCATTATATACATGGGCATTGTTTGTTGTAAACACAATAGTCACTGTATACATGGACTTTGTTTGTTGAACATACAATAATCATTATCGTATACATGGACGTTGTTTGTTGTACACACAACCGGCTTAGTATATATAGACAATGTTTGGTGTACACACAACAGTCATTGTTGTATACATGAACATTTTTTGTTGTACAACAGTCATTGACGTATACATGGACATTGTTTGTTGTACACACAACTGTCGTTGTCGAATACATTGGCGTTTTATGTTGTACACACAACAATCATTGTCGTATACATTGACCTTTTTTGTTGTACACACAATAGATAACGTCGAAAGTATAGATTATTTGTTCTATACTTTAAAAACAAAAGCCAATTAAAAAGAAAGCCAATTTCAGTATTATAATGCCGAATCAAAATTTTCACAAGGCAAAGTACACGAACAGTACAATTATTAAAATTACCATAATATTGGTTAATCTATGCAAGCGGCAAAGTACTAGACCGACTATATTTGTATAGCTATAGTATATGTGTATCTTTATACCTTTAGGCCTTTTCCCATAGGACCGGTCGTGACAACTTCCTCTGAAGGTTTAAATTTATAACATTTGCTTGGTATAACATCACTACTTGTATCGCAAATCCAATATTCTCCATCTCGCTTGAATTCAACAGTATTCTTTGCATTTCTAAACTTTTCGATCAGTTCATCAGGAATACCTTAAATTGTACAAATGTATTAAACACACATTAAGGCTAATATAATTCTTTAAACAGACTTGAATGCCGTATTTTTATTTTATAGTAATTAAACAACCAATCGTTTGGGATGTTCTAAATATTAAAAAAAAAACTTTTTGAGACAGTTGTAAAAATCCCTAATTATAGAAATATTAATGGGTGTAATCTTAAAGGGAGACGAAAGCATTTAGAAATCAACACAACTTGTTTTAAAGCAGGCATTGAATTTTTCTTTTTGGAACAAATACATTTCTTAGAATGGTTTTATTAAATGAAAAAAAGGTACATTAAAACTCATAAATCGAAAATAAACTGACATCACCATGACCAAAAAACGAAAAAAAAAAAAAAAAAAAAACAACAGTACAAAAAACACAACATAGAAAACTACAGACTGAGCAACACGAAGCCAACTAAAATCTTGGGTGATCTCAGGTGCTCCGAAAGGGTAAGCAGATCCAGGTCAACATGTGGCACCCGTCGTGTTGCTTGTGTAAGTACAAACCCGGTTATAAGTCTATTACGGTAGGTCACATTCGAGGAAAGAAGAAATGGGATTGTGGTTACAAAAATTGGAATATATCCGTCATTATCTGTCAAACAGATATTCCAAAAATGGTCAACCAACTATTGATGGCGTCCTTAAAATTTATGAAGGGATGACTTCAACTTCGCCACTTGGAACTCTTGATTTAATAGCTGCCTTGTGAGCAGCAACCCTCTATCAAGGAAATACAAGCCCTAGAATATCGTATCAACTGAGAGATATATACTCCGTATGTAGTTGCTGCTTCAATGCTGCTATATAAAAATGGAAAGTTCACAATAGGGAAGCTGAAATTGTCTCATTTGTCGTAGAGTTTTGTTTTTTACCGACTTTCAGCATGTTCATTGTCAATTTCTAGATGTAAGTCAAGTTATGAGGCAGAAAATGGTCATTTAAATCCTTGGAATGATTTATAAAGCTCGAATCATTGTATAGAAAAACAAGTTTCCCGTAATTCTACTGGTACATATTCCAATGTGATTTACAATAAATAGATTTTTGATATTAAAACTTAATTGTTCATCATAATTTTTACATGTACCTTGAAGTGATTATTTTTCGGATAATATGTAACACAATTATATACCGGATATGATCGATATTACTTAAATTTTACATCCATGTTAATACATGAAACAGATAAAAGACCTGACTATAGGCAAATACAGAGTGCTACTGCAACGAAGCAAACAATTATAAATATAATTTCATTGATTGACATTTGTATACAAATATAAGACAACGTGTTGTTGATGTTTTAATATAGTTTCAATCAAATTGTGATTTGTACCAAATTTGCAACGCTTGGTAAGCAGTTTTCGATATTTGTTAGGTTATGCAATGAATGATATGATATATTTATTTTTGTTTTTGATTGTGCATTGAAAACTCAAATTATTTATTTTTCTTATAAAAGTAACTTGCCCGATTCCTTAGCGAACTGATCATAATTCGTGTATGTGCTACAGTCATCTTTTCATTTCACAATGAATTGAGCCATCTTTAAATTTAAAAAATATAAACGTGTTCTTAAATCAAACTCCAAAAATCGAATGTATCTCTGTTCAAATAAAGTTCAGGTTTTTCTCTAATATAACGCTTACAGTTTAAACAAATAATGTAACCAAATAATGAAACGTCGTCCCAATTATTGACAAAATTTTAACAAAGCTCTAATTTTTCACATTTAAGTATGATCAATAATTTTGTGTTTTTCATGTTGAACTTTTCTGACTAATCGAAAATGAAAATAGCAGATGTCTACAAAATTGAACCATCATCACGTTTATTGACACGACCTTGTATTGAGCATTTGAAAGCTTTAGTTTGCAATTGATCATATTTGATTTTTTTACTTCTTCTATGTTTAGTCTCTCAACTGTCATGTGGCGTCTTCTGGCTTTTACTACATTTTGTATTTTATTATTCTGGCTATTCCTACATTGGAGATTATGAAAAGAACAATACATGTTGTTATTGCAAAATATTTTGTTTTTGTCGTTAGTGTCTAATTAGGTCACAGGTAACTTTACCTGTGGAAATTAAATAAAAATAATTATTTATATGAAATTGATGTAAAAAATGATTGTCTTTGTTTTGTTTGAAAACATGTATCAAGTGTAATAATTAAGTGTTTCTAATATGGATTTCTTAAAAAAATTATTTAAAATAAAAGGTAATAAAAGCATTTAATAGTCTGGAAAAAAACCTATTTAAACAAAAAGGTAGTTAAAGCATTTAATAGTAACCTTCACTTTCAACTTTAGCTTCAAAGATTTAATTAATTTCATTTTTTTTAAACAAAAACAGAAAGTCCTAAAACAACAAATCATTAAGAAGGTTGGCATAGTAAACTGAAGAAGTTAGTCAAGCCTCCTCACCCAAACAGCTTCAGCATTATTAAGTTGTTGAGACAAGAAGAAGCGTCCCATGCTCTCACACTTATCCAATACAGAGCCGGTGGGAAACATGTTCAAAGAAAGAGAAAATACAGAGAAATAGATGACAGACTTTATGACGTCTTTAATCTAAATCTATTGGATGTGTACTGATTGATATTTTAGTCTTAGATGCATGATTTTTTTTATTAGTTGTTATTGGCTTTGAACTAGCTGTCAGTAACTGCGAGGACTCTCAGATCTGTACTTAGTGTCATTTTGTTGTGGGTATGTATAAGTACCCGTCCATTATTTGTTTCTCCTTTTCAATGAACGTTGATCAAATATTAGTACTTTATCATCCATATGTTACTAGTATGTAATAATAGATTATTTTACTTGAAACTTTACTGAAAAAACTAATCTGTCTTACATGAATGTAATTTATCAACGTTACTATCAAATCGGAAGGCAGGAAAACGTTGTTTTTTTTTTACCTTAAAAGAGCAACTTTAACAAATATTTCACTTATGTTTACTTTTCTGTACGAAAAATAATAAGCAGACGTGGTAGATCTGCCAATGATTATTCGACTGTTCATTATACACTTAAATCTGTCAAATATACGAACAATTACAATTAGTTGTATGTCTGTTTAAATATCAAATTCAATGTTACCTCGTTTGCGATATGCTTCGTCATTGTCATGATTCAAATGATAGGGGACAATAATAACCCATAAAACTCCTAAGTCGAAGAAAAACAAACACAATCGTGGCCAAAAAGGAAATGACGAAAAAATAAAAAGCTGTCTACAATATTACACAGAAAATTAAAAACTTAACAACACGAACCCTAACAATTCCGGGAGTGGTTTCATGTGTCCAGGAGGGATAAGCATGTCGTGATTAACCAGTGGCACCCGTCGTGATTCTCATTACAATTACAGATTCGGTGATAAGTCTCATTCGGAACATGTTTGTAGTTATATGGTACACTTATATTCCTTTACGGTCAAGCTAATAATTATGACATCTGTTAAATTTTCGAATGAATTACTTCAGGTTTACCTATGAAACCTTTGCTTTAATTGTTTCCTCGAAGTAACAACCCTATGTCATGGAAATTATGAAAGCTAAAGCAAGATCTAGAATTTCGTATTAAATGGAAGATACATATTCAATATGCAGGTGGTTTAGTAATGCTGCTATAAAGAAGTTTGAAATTTACGATCGGAAATCTGAAATCGTTTCTTTTTTCGTAGGGTTAAGTTTTCAAAGGGAGCCAACGTTGCAACTCCATAAGGCAATGTTTTCTTTAGACGATTTTGGCTTTTCTATTTGATTCTTAAATTCTCGACTGTTTTTTGTTTTTAAATTTTTTAGGCTTTCCAAACTTTTCTCGTGTATACCGGATTAAGGTTACTCCCAAAACACATGTAATGTACGCCTGGTAACCACATAAAACGTGTTTTAAACACGTCAATGCTAATTCTCATTTATTTCACATTGCCAATCATTCAATTAGAAAAATCAATTCAAATAAAATCTTTCTGTGAGGGTGGTCATAATTAAATCATGATTACTATATTTTTTTGCATTTAAGTAGGAAATAAGCATTATATGAAATTCCTTGCTCACTCAATTGTTTCTAAAATAACTTTTCATCAGATATGCACGAGATTATTGTTATGGAGATCTAACAATATAAAATTTTGACAGCATAAAAACTATAACAACGTGAACAATGCTACTTATATGTTGCCATATACAAGATAATGTTTTTTCAGATTGTTTATGAAATATTTATAAATCCGGTGGATGTATACTGGTTGACATTTTTGTCTGGGAAAACATAGTTTATTTATTAGTTTAAAAAGAGGCGAGAATTACCAGGAGGACATTCAAAACTCAGGTCGAAGAGAAACTGACAACCCAATGGCAAAATACGAGAAACGACAAAAAGACAAACAAAACCTCTAAACACTACATAAAAAAGACAAACAAAACCTCTAAACACTACATAAAAAAGACAAACAAAACCTCTAAACACTACATAAAAAAGACAAACAAAACCTCTAAACACTACATAAAAAAGACAAACAAAACCTCTAAATACTACATATAAAGGACGAACAAAACCTCTAAACACTACATATAAAGGACAAACAAAACCTCTAAATACTACATAAAAAAGACAAACAAAACCTCTAAACACTACATAAAAAAGACAAACAAAACCTCTAAACACTACATAAAAAAGACAAACAAAACCTCTAAATACTACATATAAAGGACAAACAAAACCTCTAAACACTACATAAAAAAGACAAACAAAACCTCTAAACACTACATATAAAGGACAAACAAAACCTCTAAACACTACATATAAAAGACAAACAAAACCTCTAAACACTACATATAAAGGACAAACAAAACCTCTAAATACTACATATAAAGGACAAACAAAACCTCTAAATACTACATATAAAGGACAAACAAAACCTCTAAATACTACATATAAAGGACAAACAAAACCTCTAAATACTACATAAAAAAGACAAACAAAACCTCTAAACACTACATATAAAGGACAAACAAAACCTCTAAACACTACATATAAAGGACAAACAAAACCTCTAAATACTACATATAAAGGACAAACAAATCCTCTAAATACTACATAAAAAAGACAAACAAAACCTCTAAACACTACATATAAAGGACAAACAAAACCTCTAAACACTACATATAAAGGACAAACAAAACCTCTAAACACTACATATAAAGGACAAACAAAACCTCTAAATACTACATATAAAAGACAAACAAAACCTCTAAATACTACATATAAAGGACAAACAAAACCTCTAAATACTACATATAAAAGACAAACAAAACCTCTAAATACTACATATAAAAGACAAACAAAACCTCTAAATACTACATATAAAAGACAAACAAAACCTCTAAATACTACATAAAAAAGACAAACAAAACCTCTAAACACTACATATAAAGGACAAACAAAACCTCTAAATACTACATATAAAGGACAAACAAAACCTCTAAATACTACATACAAAAGACAAACAAAACCTCTAAACACTACATATAAAAGACAAACAAAACCTCTAAACACTACATATAAAGGACAAACAAAACCTCTAAATACTACATAAAAAAGACAAACAAAACCTCTAAACACTACATATAAAGGACAAACAAAACCTCTAAATACTACATAAAAAAGACAAACAAAACCTCTAAATACTACATATAAAGGACAAACAAAACCTCTAAACACTACATATAAAGGACAAACAAAACCTCTAAACACTACATATAAAGGACAAACAAAACCTCTAAATACTACATAAAAAAGACAAACAAAACCTCTAAACACTACATATAAAGGACAAACAAAACCTCTAAATACTACATATAAAGGACAAACAAAACCTCTAAATACTACATAAAAAAGACAAACAAAACCTCTAAACACTACATAAAAAAGACAAACAAAACCTCTAAATACTACATAAAAAGAACAAACAAAACCTCTAAATACTACATACAAAAGACAAACAAAACCTCTAAACACTACATATAAAAGACAAACAAAACCTCTAAATACTACATATAAAGGACAAACAAAACCTCTAAACACTACATAAAAAAGACAAACAAAACCTCTAAACACTACATATAAAGGACAAACAAAACCTCTAAATACTACATAAAAAAGACAAACAAAACCTCTAAATACTACATATAAAGGACAAACAAAACCTCTAAATACTACATATAAAGGACAAACAAAACCTCTAAATACTACATAAAAAAGACAAACAAAACCTCTAAATACTACATACAAAAGACAAACAAAAACTCTAAATACTACATAAAAAAGACAAACAAAACCTCTAAATACTACATATAAAGGACAAACAAAACCTCTAAATACTACATACAAAAGACAAACAAAACCTCTAAATACTACATAAAAAGACAAACAAAACCTCTAAATACTACATAAAAAAGACAAACAAAACCTCTAAACACTACATATAAAGGACAAACAAAACCTCTAAATACTACTTATAAAGGACAAACAAAACCTCTAAATACTACATATAAAGGACAAACAAAACCTCTAAATACTACATACAAAAGACAAACAAAACCTCTAAATACTACATACAAAAGACAAACAAAACCTCTAAATACTACATAAAAAGACAAACAAAACCTCTAAATACTACATACAAAAGACAAACAAAACCTCTAAATACTACATATAAAAGACAAACAAAACCTCTAAATACTACATACAAAAGACAAACAAAACCTCTAAATACTACATACAAAAGACAAACAAAACCTCTAAACACTACATACTACATACAAAAGACAAACAAAACCTCTAAATACTACATATAAAGGACAAACAAAACCTCTAAATACTACATATAAAGGACAAACAAAACCTCTAAACACTACATATAAAGGACAAACAAAACCTCTAAACACTACATATAAAGGACAAACAAAACCTCTAAACACTACATATAAAGGACAAACAAAACCTCTAAATACTACATATAAAGGACAAACAAAACCTCTAAATACTACATAAAAAAGACAAACAAAACCTCTAAATACTACATATAAAGGACAAACAAAACCTCTAAATACTACATAAAAAAGACAAACAAAACCTCTAAATACTACATACAAAACTAAAAGCTAAGAAACAACTCCACCAAAAACCGAGGGTGGGTCTTAAGCCTAAATTGGGTGTGAACTAGCTTTCAGTTACAATGAAATCTGTACGATCGTTACCTTTGGTTTTATTTTGTCTTTTTGCTAGGTTTTCTATGCTTTGTGCACAATGGATAGTTCAAGCGCTTTAAAACTGATTTTTTCAGTTGTTTTAATTGTGTGCCCTTTCATCTATCTGCCATATTTGTTTTTGTTGAATAGTTTTTAGTATAAACAAGGCCTTTGCAATTGGTATTCTTGTTGAAATTGGTTCACATTTTATCATACCGGGCATTTTATAGCTTATCATACGGCATGTGATTTGCTCATGTCTGAATGTCTTATGATGACTTATAGTGGTTTACATCCTCGTCCTTTGAATTTTAGTGGATATTTTTATTTCTAATCATACCACATCTCCTTACATATATATATATATATATATATATATATATATATAATATAAACAAGTCTAAATTGAAAACAACGTTCAAACCTATGATTGCGTTGGATAAAAACCGCAATTTTTATACGTGTGCATGTAAAACAAATTTCTTGGTAGAGGGGTCTAAATACAGCACAAACAACATTTTCCAAAAGACCAAATGAGTGAAAAAGTATATTTTAACAAAACGCATTTGACTAGCAGGTCGAACAACTGATGTTCTTAAACCCTGCTGACTGCCATTGGCGATTGCCAAATAAACGGATCACAAGATGTAACAAAATAAAATCTTATCATTAATTTATTACCAAACAGAAAACAATAAACTTGCGGAAAAGATGGTACACACAAACATGAGGTGCAAAAATTTGTACACCATATCCGGATTTCGACAATTAATGTCTCTTCAGTGATGTTAGGAATCGAAACGGTATTTGGAAGGCCGTATAATTTACCTCAATTTAGGATAGACTCTTGAATTTTGAACGGATCATATAAACCCGAAGGCAAATATAATACAAGTCCAAACGAAAAAATATAAACAAGTCTAAATTGACAACAACGTTCAAACCTATGATTGCGTTGGATAAAAACCGCAATTTTTATACGTGTGCATGCAAAACAAATTTCTTGGTAGAGCGGTCTAAATACAGCAAACCCATACCGCATATTAAGCTATAAAAGGCCCAGAAATGACATATGTAAAACAATTCAAACGAGAAAACTAATGGCCTAATTTATGTACAAAATAATGAACGCAAAACAAATATGATACACAGAAACAAACGACAACCACTGAATTACAGGCTCCTGACTTGGGACAGACACATACAGAATGTGGCGGTGTTAAGCAAGTTAGCGGGCGCCCAACCCTCCACCTAACCTGGGACAGTGGTGTAACAGTACAACATAAGAACAAACTATCAGTTGAAAAAGGCTTAACTCATAAGATGGATACAAATAGAAATACATTTAACAAAAACACAGAGTGGACGTGGAAGGGTACTTATACATTCTATATAAGGGTACTTATATATTCCATTGTGGTGTACTGGTGTACTGTCGTAAATTAACGGGAGGTGTCCGTTGTTATTCTGTGGTTTGCATGTTGTAACATACTATTATATCATTTATTTATGTATTTCTCTCTCCTGAGTGTCCTTGCGTTTATTTTTACTGTATTCCTGTCACGAAATGTTGTCATTTTAGCGGTATTTTTAACATTGCCATATAAGCGGGAGGTTTTTCTAGCCATAAACCAGGTTCAACCTACCATTTTTTCTGAAAATGTCCTGTACCAAGTCAGGAATATGGCAGTTGTTATCAAATAGTCCGTTTCTGTGTATGTTGGCGTTTGTTTTTGTAGCAGTTCAGTGTTTCTGTTGTTCCGTTGTTTTTCTCTTATAGTTTATGTGTTTCCCTCGGTTTTAGTTTGTGACCCGGATTTGTTTTCGCTCAATCGATTAATGACTATTACTACTGTTGCCTTTATTTATACATCCCGACAATAAAAAGTAAGTGACACTAAGTACAGATCTGAGAGTGCTCGCAGATACTGACAGCTAGTTCAAAGCCAATAACAACTGATAACAAAAATCATGCATCTAAGACTAAAATATCAATCAGTACACATATGTATATTTAAAGCAGCCAAAACCATCAAAGATAAACAAAAACAAAAACAAAAACAAAAACAGTAAACACCAGGTAATTGTAACAACTTTAGACTAATTAACAAATTATCATTGTCAAAAAATTAAGAAAAAAAAGGAGATGAAAGTAAGATAAAAAAAAATAGAAAATAATAGTTAGATAATCTTCCAGCAATGGTACCGACACAGTGGGTATGAAAAACGAATAATATGATTAACCGTAGGCAGATGTATTTCTTGAATATTCAATTTGACGTTCTTCTTTCGCTTAGGAAGCAAAGCCATGTTTTGATTCCAATAGAACATTGGCTGAACGTGATTGACGTCACAATTGCAATTGCAACGTCAGTTGTATTTTGAACAATTCCGGATATCAAAATGGACATTAGTGTTAGTGTTGATCGCTTAGATATTTAACAAAATCATTCTAAAAATAAGCTAGCATGTATAAAAAAAAATACATAAGCTATTTGAGTTCATTTTTTATTCATTTACTAACTATCTTATTGATGTTTGCATATCATACAGTACAAATGCATAGATTACAATATTGTAAGCGACTATATATTGGTAATATAGTGACATTTAAGCGGATTGAAGAACACAGTTATCACAGGAATAGTCACATCTATAATTATACGAAGATCAGAGATATTCATAGACATTGATGTTATGTCAACATCTTGTCATCTCAGCTGTCATTTCAGTTCCACTGTCAAGAATCATTGTCTGCAAAAAATGAGAATTACATACTTTGTTATTTTAAGTAATTTCACGGAAAAGCAGAATTCTGGCAAAATACTCCAACACATATCTGATAGAAATTTGTAATTTTGGTATTTGTACACTTTTTTCTGTATAAATGTTTTTGCAATACTGTTGGAATGCAATACTGTTGGAATGCAACACTGGACTAAATGCCTCCAAACAATTTTTGACTATTACACTTTTACTTTCACTATTAAAGGGGGAGTGCGAATTAAATATAACATTGTTGGGCTGATGTTTAGACGAGTTACATTTGTATATATATGTATGTCAAGTGTTTGTCTTCCAATATCTCTCTCTGCTGTTTATTCTAATTATTTTTTTAATTGTGTGCTGATTTCAGATCTTTAAAATCTCTGTTATATCTTGAACTGAATTGAAATAGAGCTTGACGTATTGTAAAGACATGTATCTGTACTGTTTGAAGACCATAATATTTTGACCTCTAGATGACTTTCATTTTTTGGGTTGCTGTCTCATACACGTATACTCGACATCTCCTTTAATACATACATACTAAAATTATTCATTAATAACTGTGTATGGTGCATAGTGAAACATTAAAACATTAATTTATTAAATAATATGCCCTATTGTTGTTGATTAAGTTTACAGATTCGTGAATTTCTACGATAATAATATGTCCCTTAAGATAACTGACAAAGACGTACGGACAGTTTTTCTCTGTTTTTGTTTAGCTTTTTACCATTGCTGTCGGGTTCGGTTAATACACCCGTCCAGGAAATCTTCCCTCGAAATGTCATTACAGTTCGTAACGGGAAATGGCTTCATTTATTTTTATTACAAAACGAATCGAGCTTTGTATAGAGCCGTTTCGGAGTGACAAAACATTTGAATTCGATGAAAGTCAACCCTTTGGAATGCCATGGATTTTTCTTCGTTTATCCTTTACTCACCATAAGCAATCACATTAAATTCCATCCCAAGAAGCCATCAAATTACCATGGACACATTTCTATATTACTTGATAAACCTGTTAAGTTGGGGTTGGTTTTTTTCTTCAAATAAACATTTCCCAGTTGAAATATCCAAAGAAACTTGTTTACAAAAGTAAAAGCTACGTATTGGTGGATCACAATAAAAATAGTTAGCCTACTTGTTTTGTGAGCCTCTTGATTATTTTTCATTAAAATATTACGATTTTCATCGAATTGAGCTACAATTATCCACTTGGTGCAAATATTTTCGAAACGTATTGAACACAATTTTAATCTATACAGATATGTTTAAATAAACCGTTTTATACGTTTATGATGCAGAATAAGTACTCTATATGCCTTTTATATTTCAACAACATACTTCTCATAGCCACTAATGCCAGAATGATGCATTGGGAGCAGGCTATCCAAACTTCATGCAAGAAATAATTAAAATCATTTCAAGCGACATCTTTTCCAGATATTATATTTCAAAACTTTATTTTGTGATTTTTCATTTGTATTGTTTTGTTTTATATTGTTTTAGCGAACAGCAATACTATCTCAAATAATTCATTCTGGAATATACTTACAGCCATCATTTTATCTCCCTTTATTTCCCTAACAACTGTAATTGTTTTCCATCCCATCAATTCACTTTGTTCTTTCATTGTCATTTTACTGTCAGAATCAATGGTTACTGTAAACTGATAGAAAAAAAAATCTGTTTAAATCCATTTGTCAATTTCACATTGTACATTTAATGCAAATAAGTTTGAATAAATAAAAATCCTGGTTCACTTAAACTGTTTGTTTTTATATATAATAAATAGTCTTGTCGTATATGCTGTTTGTTTATACACACATACAGCCATAGTCGAACACATTTTTTTGATATAATAGCGAAATAAGTTATTTTCTACTGGAGTCGGGATCCATTAAATCAATTTGATAATAATGACACAATATTTTAATACATACAAGATATTTAATGATTACTTGTATATTTTAATAGCAAAAACATGTTGTCATTGTATCGTCTTAAATAATTAATTTCGGTGTTGGAACTGCCCCATGAGTGTCCTGATTAGCAAATAAACTTATGTTCTTTTATAAACAACAATCATTGTCGTATTCATGGACATTAATTAATTTGTACACACAACTGTCATGATCGACATTTTTACTTTTTTAAAAAGCCTAGTTCATTTAGAACAATCTATATAGTACTGCTGAAAAGTTATTTTAACATAGCAAAGTACGTAAACAGCATGATTAATTCTTAAATTACCATACACTTGTAAGTGTAATATATACAAGCGGCAAAGGAATAAAAGAGAGGCGAAAGATACCAAAGGGCTAACATAGAAAACTAAAGACTATGTAACACGTACTCCCCATGAACTGGGGGATGGTGGGAGAGGTGATCTCAGGTGCTCCAGATAGGTAAGCAGATTCTGCTCCACATGTGATATCCATCGTGTTACTCCTATAAAATACGTTGATAAGATATATCAGGTGATTAAACATCACACAATAGCGGATTGGTAATTGACCTTTCTATATCTAACAATAAGACTTTAAAAAGTCTAGACCATCGTTCATGTAAAATTTTCTAACCCTGAAACTTGACCGAATGTGAAATTTTGAAATCGAAACATGTTTTTCATGACAAATGATAGACGAGACTGTTACCGGTATAAACAACACACATATTAAAAAATTAAAAAGCACAAAGAACAACGCGTATAACCAGCATAACTAACGGACAATTGGAACATATCCGTCGTCATCTGTGAAACAATTATTCTATAACGGTCAACCATCTCGTGATGGCGTCCTTAACATTTACGAAGAGATGATTTAAACTTCATCACTTGGAACTCTTGGTTTGAATTATTTTAAATAGACTTAATATTCTATATTTGTACAGAAAGTAGTGTAAATTTTATACCTTCACACCTTTTCCCATTGGACCGGTTGTAACAACCTCCTCTAAAGGCTTAAATTTATAACATTTGCTTGGTGTTACATCGCTCCATGTATCGCAAATCCAATGCTCTCCTTCACGCTTGAATTCAACAGTATTCTTTGCATTTCTAAACTTCTCGATCAGTTCATCAGTAAGACCTAAAATGTTATTTAACACAGATCTGCAAGCTCATAAAATGTGTACATGTATCTAACTTGCATGTCAAACTCTTGTTATTACATAGTAAATAAACTACAAATAGTTTGTTTTTTTGTTTGTATTTTTTTTTTGGGGGGGGGGAGGGGGAGGGGGGTACTAAATAGGTAAAAAAAATAGTGTAAAATTCCCTGATTAAAGAAACTAAGGAATGTGATTTTAAAAAGGAAAAGCATAGATATAAGAAAATCAGTAGACCTTATTTTAGAGTAGGCATTGCGTTTCATTTTTTTTTTTTAGTAACACTTGTCTTTCTGAAAAGATTATATTTAAATGAATAAAGACAGATGTTCAGATAAAGACTTGGAATGATTTATACACTTATGTATTGTTGATACCTGTAGTGGGTCCTTTGATTATCTTTTGTTTTTCGTATCGTTGACTCAATTGATGTGTCATTCTCGAAAAATCCCAGAGAACCTTAAACTTATATTTCTAAAGAGTCACATTTTTCACCATTTCGATATAAATATGACAGGAAAAACAAGCATACTTTTTAAAATGCTTGAACCAAATATTGAATTGTATTTATCGCTTTTATAAAAAGAATATTTGAATTTAACTAATCATTTCCGAGCATAAATTATATTACTTCAATAATATGTTAGATTTATTTTTTGTGACATACGATGGAATTAAATATTTAATTTGCTACTAGTTATAACATGCACTAACCTGATTCCTTAGCGAACTTATCATAATTTTTGTATGTGCTACCGTCACCTTTCCATTTCCCAATGAATTGAGCCATCTTCCAATTTGAAAAATAAACGTGCTCTTAAATCAAACTCCAAAAATCGAATATATCTCTGAAAAAATAGTTCAAGTTTTTCTATAAAATAACGCCTACAGTTTAAACAAATAAGGTAACCAAACAGTGAATCATCGTCCCAATTATTGACAAAGTTTAAAGTTTCAATTTTTTTTTTTTTTTTTTTATAATAACGGCAGGAGTCGACAAAAATGAATCATCGTCGCATTTATTGACACGACAACAAATCCAGTATTTAAGAGTTTTTAATTGACCGAGTTTTATTATTTCTTCTCCTATGTACAGTTTTTCAACTTTCGTGTAGAGATATATATCTGACTAATAAAACAAATTTGTCTTATAATTAAAAGCTTGAAGAAAATTTTGTGTAGAGACATTTGTTTTTCGGCAGGGGAAAACACTGCAATAACCATGTTTGTTTAATAAAAAATCGAAAGCTTACATAGCTGTGTCTTAAATATGTAGATATTTTTTAAACAGTTCTTAAAACAGTACATTTTGGTTGTGCTTCACATACCAATTTTCACATTTTTAGTTATATCAACATTTTTGTGTTTTTGTTTTACGAATTTTCTGTTATGATAATTTTCTGGCTAAACAGATAACGACAGATGTCGACAAGACTGTTTATTGACAAGACATTGTATCGAGTATTTTTCGGACTATTATTATCAAGGCCTCCAACACGTTTTGTCTCTCAAGGTTACTCAAGATACACATGTATCTATCATTTAACGTATAAAATGTTCTCTCATTTTGCTCTATTTTACTATGAAAACTGAATTAGTATCCATGGTTTTAATGGGGATTAATGAGTTTGTTTTTCCTTTTAAGCTAATTACATTGATCAAATATTAGTAGGTTACTCTCACAACTGAGTTATATATCAAGCCTTACTATTAATTATTTATGTAATAATAGATTGAATGCACTTGATAATAAACTAACGTGTCTAACATTACAGCTATTTATCAACGTTAAGATAAAATTAGTACGTAACATTATTTTCAAATATTTCACTAAACATGTGTTCCGGTCTATATTTACTTCAATGCAAAAAGTAAAACCCTTACGGGTTAAAAATGCAAACATAACAGACATGTACACAAGAAACATACAATACATGAAAAAGTTCTAAACAAGTCAAGTTAATATTAATGATATATATAGATTCTACCACTGCATCGAGTGTGATACGATATTTATCCACTCGAGACAGTTAAATTTTCAAATTTAAAACGCGAGGCTTGCCCGAGCGTTTTAAATATTTAAAATTTAACTGTCGAGAGTGGATAAATATCGTATTACACGAGATTTGGTGGTGGAATCTGTTTCTCTAATGATTTTCAAGCAATATGCAGGCAAACTTATTCCTTCTTTTCGAATGATCTGCAAAAAGATGTGTTCTTTCTATGTGACGTCATCAGGCATGGTCGCCTTTTTTCATGCCGTCACAATAGGAAATTCAGAGGAAAGTAAGAAAATTCGACGTCATAATCGGATTTTAACCAATGATGAACTGAGATCAAACGAACCACACGTTGATTAAATTTTTTTATACAATGGGTGCAGAAAGGGATAAATTCACGACGAATTAGAGAAATATATATATACAATTTATAGATAATTGACCAATACGAAGGACAGTTGCCAATGGACAATTATCTATTAAGATCAAACGAGTTCAAAAATTGTGAACAGTATGTCTGTTTAATGATATCAACTACAACAGATGTTTTCTTGTTTGCGGTATGCTTCGATATACAATGTAAACATGATTCAAATGATAAAGGATAATCAAAAATCGTACGTCGATGAAAAACTGACAAAACTGTTGTTACAAAGAAAAATGACGATAATATAATCAACAGTCTACAAAACATTTCAATGAAAACTAAAGCCTGAGCAACAATAGATCCACCAAAGTCCGGGGTGATCGCAGGTGTTCCAAAAGGGAAAATAGATCTAGCTCAATGAATTGCACCCATCGTGTTGATTAAAATAGGACGGGATTCTGGTAATGACAATATGAACATCTTCGTAGTCATCTGTGACATTCCATTTAGGTCAACCAAATTATTATGGCGTCTGTAAGATTTTTAAAAGGATGACTTTAGCTTTACCAAAAGGAACCAATTGGTTCAATGGCTTCCTTGTAAGCAGGAACCCTCTATCATGGAAATCATGTTATAAAAAAACAAGCTCAAGAATATCTTATCAACTGGGAGACTGGGAGATATATACTTCATGTACATTCGCTGTAGTAATGTTGATACAAAGAAATTGAAGGTTCACAATAAGAAAGATTAAATCATATCTTTTGTCGTTAAGTTTAGTTCCCAACCTCAGAAAATTTTGGCTCTTCTAGTTTGCCTTTTTGGTTTATTAAGATTTACGCTGTTCCATGTTATATTAATATGATATTTTATAGTGTGTTTTTCTATGTTGTGATGTTACATTATTGTTTCAGATAAGGGTGAAGGTTTGGTACCATTAAAACGTTTAAACCCGCTGCAATTGTTTGCACCTGTCCTAAGTCAGGAATCTGATGTTCAGTAGTTGTCGTTTGTTGATGTGGTTCATAAGTGTTTCTCGTTTCTCGTTTTTTATATAGATTAGACCGTTGGTTTTCCCGTTTGAATGGTTTTACACTAGTAATTTTTGCGGCCCTGTATAGCTTGCTGTTCGTTGTGAGCCAAGGCTCCGTGTTGAAGACCGTACTTTGACCTATAATGGTTTACTTTTATAAATTTTGACTTGGATGGAGTGTTGTCTCATTGGCACTCATACCACATCTTCTTATATCTATATATGGCTTTCTAAACTATTAGTTTTTAGCGTACCTCATGAATGGTACTTTTAAAACACGTGTTAACTTATGATCGCACGGTAATTACATCGCACGTTTTTAAACAAGCTCTTAATGTAAAGTTTCTTTATTTTACATAGCTAAACATAACTTTTAGAATAAAATATTTCTTTGAAGGTTAACGTTAATTTTTAAGTGTATGCTTTCCCCAAACTATTTAATTATGATTATCTCGTTTTCTTCTGCAATTGAAGAAGGAGATTAACATCGAAAAAAAATATAATAGTTATGAATTTTTGGAGCACACAAGTATTTCTTGAATATTAATCTTTATTGGGTGTGCTCTGTATCCATTAACCTCGATTCATGAAATCTCATTTTAAACAATGGTTGATCAAATCAATAAATAATAGCATGAACAAAACCGGTGCGATAAAACGGATCTATAATTGTTTCCGACTTTTACAATCTTATCTAAAATCAATAGTCTTGTTTCATTCATGCAATTAAGACGTTTTGAATTTTAGTCCGCTTAACATTTCAAATTGTTAGAAATGTTTGACTGCATGTTGACTAGATCATGGTTGTGTCATGTGCATTGAAGCATTTTCCATATGGCAATCTCTGGGGACATCTGTATATTCATACTACAACTGTGATCATATTTTATTCGAGATACCATGGAAGTATTATAGCCAGTATAATACTTCCATGGAGATACATTGTATTCGCCGAGCCAATCAATCAACACTAAAATCGTAATGTTAATAATAAGAGGTTTTAATCTGAATGAATAAAGATATTTATTTATAAGGATACGACTATCTTGATTTCGAGAGTTTCCCACTTGAAGGTCTGTTTAAAATACTAAAAATACTAGTCTTGACAAAATCGTTTATAGGATGAATTTTTACTGATCAATATTTATGGCAATGAGATTAGGAAATAATCACTTATTTTATATTTGATTTGTAAGATATCATTTACTCTTCTAGTTAAGTCGTTTGTTTATGTTATAAATTTGTTTACTTTCGTTGCTATTTTGAGGTCAATAGTGCAAGAGAATAAGCTTATAAGGGAAAAATGAAAATTTTCCATTCGAAAACTTAATTTTGGAAATTTTTATTGAAATGACCATGAACTGAGTACAGCCTAATATATTTTTAGACCTGGCTATGTGTTGTCTCTCAGGCAGCTGCTAATATAAAATGAAAATTTTAGTTTTTTGCGAGAACATATTTTGTGTAAAACGCATCTATATTCATCTTAAATTGGTTTCAGTGCACGGAGAATCCAATAAAATATAATTCAGCATCTTCTGTAGTCAATGAACCATATTGGGAAATTACAACTAGTACAGGGAAGATTGAACAAAATAAGATAAATGAGATTTACTATACAAATTCTTGCCATGTTTTTTTTAAGCTTTTATTTTCTTGTTCGTTACGGGGGCTGAAGCATGATTGCTTCACTGCATATGAAATTCAAAAATTATCTAATCTATCATATTTTTTTTTTTTTTTTTTTCTCTTAAACATTTCTATTAGATTTTGGTTTCATAATATTTTGGCCTTGAGCATCACTGATGATACATTAATAGATAATTAATGCGCATCTGGTGCAGTAAAATTGGAACCTTTAATCTGAATATCAAAAAAATGTTCAAAAATCAATGTATTTTTGTATGCAAAATGGAAGTAGGCATGTCTTTTATGGATGAAAAGCAGTTTGGAGAATGATACTAAATCCTTCTTATCTTCCAAAGATTTCCCAGTAAACCTGTTGTAGATAACACCAGAAATAAAATTTACAGTTTTTCTCCATTCCAATGATCTTCCAAAATATGTTTATATATTTTAAAAGAAGGAAAGGAGGCTACTGATGTAGACTTCCTGAATTATCCATTGTTAAACTTGTTCCCTATCTGTTCTGTGAAAGGCCAATCAAAATGACATTTCGATTGCACATGTATACTTTAATAACACAGTCTAGTTACAAAGCATAAATAACTATAAGTATATAAAAACTCATCTAAGGATTAGTTTCATAAGTGTAATAACTGTTTGATGTCATAGACTTAATATCTGATCGAAATATTGTGAAACTAGAGGCTCCAAGGACCCTGTGTCGCTCACCTGATATTTTTATTTACAATTGATGCATGATAACTGTTGTACTGTCGTTTAGTTTCAGAGATATAAGACTAAAAAGTGCGTTTTATTTCAGTCATGTGTGCCATGTTGGCAGGCAGGGTCATCATACACAGTGGTCCCTGGATATCCTAGTGGTGATTTAAACCAAGTTTGGTTTAATCTGACAATAGTTTCGGGGAGAATTTTTGTAAAATTTATCTAACGAGAAGTGATGAGAAAGTTTGTTGTGAAGTTTTGTTGTTGCGCAACACTTCCAAAAAAACAAAAGGTAATAAAAAATTATCATTTAAGGCAATCTTTCCTATTAATGATTTCTGCAAAATTCAGTTGATTGTGCAAGGGTTGTATAGCCAGCTGAGGTCGTTAAAACTCTCATTTGTTGTTGCAAAATTCAAGTGGTTTTGAATTGCTTTGTTGATCTTTTTGTATTCAACTTTTAAACAACAAAGTACAACAAATATGATGACTGATACTCATGACACTGAAAATATGGTCTTCATTCTTGTGAAGAAAATGGTAAGGTTTGAAATATTTCTTAAATATTAATTCAATACCAATATTTTAATTTGTATTGGATTGATCCCAGGAAATGAGAACAAGGGACACAATTAAATTCAATTTTTCCCTAAATTTCTGATAAAATATAAAATGAAAACTATATTTTTTAATGAGAATTTTTTTTTAATAGTTAATTGATAATTTGAACATTTGAACAATATTAATTAAGTTTTAGATCTTGCATGGTTGATTAATTTTCTCTCAAAATTTCTGATATTCTATTAAAGTTTTAAATATAATATGAGGCAGGCATTACCTGTGAAAGGGATGAAGTCTGTATAAATTAGTGTAGGAATTCAAGCATCATTTGCACTTCGGAATCTGTAGAAAATGAAGCCAAAGTACTGAAACATATCTGACATTCGACCTATTGTTGGGGATTATAGTTGTGACATCATTTTCAATGTAAAGAAAGAAACACCATCATCAGGTATTAATGTGTTTTTTTTCATGTTATAGAATTATCAATTATTTTTATTGCCAGTACATTAGTAGATTGTTTTCTATATTGATTTTCTACTGCAGTTTCAGAAAAGAAGATTACAAAAGGAAAACATTTTGTAAAACTTACCAAAATTTACCAAATTAATGAAAATTGTTAAAATTGACTATAAAGGGCAATAACTCCTTAAGGGTCAACTGACCATTTTGGTCATGTTGACTTATTTGAAGATCTTACTTTGCTGAACATTATTGCTGTTTACAGTTTATCTCTATCTGTAATAATTTTCAAGATAATAACCAAAACGGCAAAATTTCCTTAAAATTACCAATTCAGGGCAGCAACCCAACAACCAGTTGTCCAATTCATCTGAAAATTTGAGGGCAGATAGATATTTACTTGATAAACAAGTTAATCCCTGTAAGATTTGCTTTAAATGCTTTGGTTTCAGAGTTACAAGCCAAAATCTACATTTTACCCCTATGTTCTATTTTTAGCCATGGCAGCCATCTTGGTTGGTTGGCTGGGTCACCGCACACATTTTTTAAACTAAATACCCTAATAATGACTGTGGCTAAGTTTGGTTGAATTTGGTCCAGTAGTTTCAGAGGAGAAGATTTTTGTAAAAGATTACAAAAATTTACAAAAAATTGGTAAAAAATTACTTTAAAGGGCAATAACTCCTTAAGGGATCAACTGACCATTTTGATCATGTTGACTTATTTGTAGATCTTACTTTGCTGAACATTATTGCTGTTTACAGTTTATCTCTATCTATAAGAATTTTCAAGATAATAACCAAAAACGGCAAAATTTCCTTAAAAATTACCAATTCAGGGGCAGCAACCCAACAACCAGTTGTCCAATTCATCTGAAAATTTGAGGGCAGATAGATATTTACTTGATAAACAAGTTAATCCCTGTAAGATTTGCTTTAAATGCTTTGGTTTCAGAGTTACAAGCCAAAATCTACATTTTACCCCTATGTTCTATTTTTAGCCATGGCAGCCATCTTGGTTGGTTGGCTAGGTCACCACACACATTTTTAAACTAAATACCCTAATAATGATTGTGGCTAAGTTTGGTTGAATTTGGTCCAGTAGTTTCAGAGGAGAAGATTTTGTAAAGATTACAAAATTTACAAAAATTGGTAAAAATTACTTTAAAGGGCAATAACTCCTTAAGGGATCAACTGACCATTTTGATCATGTTGACTTATTTGTAGATCTTACTTTGCTGAACATTATTGCTGTTTACAGTTTATCTCTATCTATAAGAATTTTCAAGATAATAACCGAAAACGGAAAAAAATCCTTAAAATTACTAATTCAGGGGCAGCAACCCAACAACCCATTGTCCGATTCATCTGAAAATTTCAGGGCAGATAGATCTTGTTTTGATCAACAATTTTACCCCATGTCAGATTTGCTCTAAATGCTTTGGTTTCAGAGATATAAGCCAAAATCTACATTTTACCCCTATGTTCTATTTTTAGCCATGGCGGCCATCTTGGTTGGTTGGCCGGGTCACCGGACACAATTTTTAAACTAGATACCCCAATGATGATTGTGGCCAAGTTTGGTTAAATTTGACCAAGTAGTTTCAGAGGAGAAGATTTTTGTAAAAGTTAACGGACGACGGACGACGACGGACGACGACAGACGACGGACGACGACGGACGACGACAGACGACGGACGCCAAGTGATGAGAAAAGCTCACTTGGCCCTTTGGGCCAGGTGAGCTAAAAAGCGACATTTACAGAAACAAATGTGAAGGATGAAAAATAATAATTAGGACAAAATCAAAAGGTCTTTCTACGGAAGGTGGAAAGATATAATTATCACTATCTCCTCGTATAGATTATTAAATACATTTGTAAGCGTAACCAATGCATATTAAACAGGACCGCTTTTGTCAACATAAGATGTCGTCCTTATCCTGCTTGCTGTTCCATGTCATCACTGCAATTTATCACTGAAGACTTTCAAGCAGCTGGAAAAATGTAAATAAATCAAATGTTCCTATCTCCTGGTTTCTCTGTCTTATTACACCTACATTACATCTTTTCTACCCACTTAATTACTTTACTAGAGTTTAAACAACAATATTATCGATCCAAGAATAAAAATCAAGATGCGTTGATTTGAAAACAACTTACTCATTTGTAGAAATTAGATACATAGAATCATGATGCAATGGTAGGTAAATATTTTTAGTTTCAAGCATGGTGCAGGAAGTTTAATAATCCAATCAACCGATTGAATTAGTTACAGAACAAAGAAATATAATAAATGAGCAACAAACCCTTCCCCAACCCCCAACCCCAACCCCCCAAAAAAAAAAAAAAAAAGTTATTTGATATTTTCAGTGGCATGCGACAAAAAAAAATACATCAAAAATTATATTTATCGATTACTTCCTTTACAAGACTCTACCAATCAACGCTTGATAGATATTTGATACCAAACAACGCTTGATAGATATTTGATACCAAACAACGCTTGATAGATATTTGATACCAAACAACACTTGATAGATATTTTATACCAAACAACACTTGATAGGTATTTGATACCAAACAACGCTTGGTAGATATTTGATACCAAACAACGCTTGGTAGATATTTGATACCAAACAACACTTGATAGGTATTAGATACCAAACAACACTTGATAGATATTTGATACCAAACAACGCTTGATAGATATTTGATACCAAACAACGCTTGATAGGTATTTGATACCAAACAACGCTTGATAAATATTTGATCAGATATTTAGAACATGAATTGCCTTAAAATCTTGATTTTGTAATCATGCCAAAGAAATTTATCACAAAAATATAGAAGTTAAAGTCATATGAAACGAGTTCCTTGTAATTTTAATGTTATTGGAATTATTGAACCAATGAATGCATATATACTAAACTAAATCCTGTATGGACGTTTTTTTATATTTATTGTGAATCTATAACGTACTATCGACAAATAAAACAATCTTGAACAATAGACAACGTACAAGTGGTTTTTTTTTTTTGCCAGGCTATAAATCAACCCAACTCTATGAGATTAATATCATCTAATTGACTCTTTGAAAGACCTGACATCATAAACAATAAAACAAATATCAAAATCGATGACAATAACTTTAGTCTTATCTAAATTGTTTTTGCAGCAAATTAAAGTCAATTCAAGATGCGATCAGATCCGCAAAGTATGAGGGTATGGATTGGGGGGAGGGGGTCCTTCATTTCTGTATTCTTTAATTTTTAGGCAATTTTTCTCTATTCTTTATAAATTTTGCCTGTTATTTTCTATTCTTCATATTTTAGCACCCCATTATTCTCTAGTCTTTATTTTTTGGCCTATTTTTCTCTTTTCTTTATTTGTTTAGCCTTTTTTTCTGCACATTTTGCCCTTTATTCTCTATTCTTTAGTCTTTTTTTCTGCACACTTTGCCTATTATAAAATAATAATAATAAAATTCTTTATTTAACGAAGGTAACACATTTAACAATGACATGTTAATCTTCCATGAGGCCTTCAAAACTATTAATACAAATAGAAAAGACAAAAATACAAACAAAATAAAATACATAATATAGTTATATATAGCAGCTTAAATATTGAATAAGTACATATGCATTCAATAGAAGAAGAAAAAATACATTAGAATCGGGCATCTTCATTCTGTACAGTTTTAAAATAGTTTGAACATTTGATCTTAAGTGTATCTAAATTATTTATTTCTTTAATATTATTTGGTAAATTATCCCAGGTAATAAGACCAGAATATTTAAATGTTCTTTTTAAAAATTCAGAATTAGGTCTTGGTACATGAAGAAGTCTTGATGTTGTCGACCTGAGACAATAATTATAAAGATCAGTACAAGCAGTAAATTTAATAGATGGATAATCAGGTGCTAGACCATTCATACATTTAAACATTAACACAGCTTGAAAATATTGTATTCTCTATTCTGTAGACCCCATCCAGTTCCTCTGTTATAAACAATGTATCTTACAATTACATATTCTTGCTGATCTACAGATCGATAAATTTGTAAACAACATTTTTATTTGGAATTTTATAAATTTTCCTTCCCTCCCCTTTCAAGACCTTAAACTTTTTCTTATGATGTTTGTTAGATGTTCATGTATATTTTTGGTCCATTACTAATGTACTTATACAAACTGGACTTTAATGTGGGGACTGGGTCAAAATTTAAATCCTATGAGTGATGTTGACTAGTTATCCTCCACACGTCTTGGTTCATTTATATTATATCAATTTAGTACGTCTGAATGAAAATTGAACGAACATATTAGTCATTTTATTATATCATTGCTTGGGATTATTACGCTTTTGTTTGTTTGTTTTGATGATAATGCATGTATGTATATATATAAACAAGTCTAAATTGAAAACAACGTTCAAACCTATGATTGCGTTGGATAAAAACCGCAATTTTTATACGTGTGCATGCAAAACAAATTTCTTGATAGGGGTCTAAATACAGCACAAACAACATTTTCCAATAGACCAAAAAAGTGATAAAGTATATTTTAACAAAACGCATTTGACTGACAGGTCGAACAACAGATGTTCTTAAACCCTGCTGACTGCCATTGGCGATTGCCAAATAAACGGATTACAAGATGTTATATATATGCACTTTTAGATTGATAAAATTTACATTGTAATTAAAAACATAAGATGTCGTATGATTGACAATGAGACAACTATCCACCAGAGTTTAAATGATGTAAATGTAAACAATCATAGGTCACCGTACGGTCTTCAACAATGAGAAAACTCCATACCGTAAAGAAGCTATAAAAGACCCCGACATGAAAAATGTGTAACAATTGAAACGAAAAAACTAACGGCCCTACTTACATCAATTAAATTTACGAAAAATTATTTATGACAGACATGAACAAACGACAATCACTGAATTACAGGCTCCTGGGTGCTTTCGGTGATAAAACTTTACTCAGTACTCGGAAGTACAAGATTGTGCTCGACACACCAAATCCAGTATTTTGATTGGTTGATTTTTTATTCTGAGGACGATAATCTTGCTCAACATTTTTATGACCGCAAGGCCTGACTTGGGACAGGCACATTAAGAATGTGGCGTGGTTAAATATGTTTGTGAGCGCTAACCTATAGCTAGGACACCGGTACTTTCTTTTCCACTCCCGCCCAACCGCAAGCCGATTTCATTATATATACATTTTTTTTATTTAAACCGTTTTGTTTTGTGTGTAACCGTCCAAAAGTTTTGACCTCTATTTAACCCCCCTTTAGTTAAAAGCTGAGTCGCAATTGACTTTGAAAACACAAAAATAAATATACTTAGTATAAATACTAAATAGCTTTAATTCACAAGAGTGGTTAAAGGGATTTGTTTTAATCATCTCCGGCTCCTTTTTCTCTGCTTCCCTTCTATCCTCCTTCAAGATTCATTTCCTGTCTGCAACCCCTTGTCCCAATAAGTGTTCCAAATGAAAAAGAAATATTATGGAATGTATAAATGTTTATTCCTCATGAAATAAATGCTATTGGATATTCTTTCCATAAGGAATAATGATATGCATATAATGAAACTGTCTAAATAATGTTTCCAAAGAGACATCTGTTATATGGAACAACTATACGTTGACACTTCATTGATACACAGTTGAATTTAAATCTTGAAGTCACTTTTGTATTTTGATACGAATCCCACATTTAAAGTCTAATTTGTCACTCAGCGTCGAGTATATTTCATTTCGTAACACGTCTAATAGCTCTATATTATTAGCCGGACTTGCACTTCGAGAACCGTCACAAAAAGTATAGGCCATTTGAAAAAAAGTATTTCGTTTCACCAAAAAAGATATGACCAACGTTTAAAAAAATGCCTACTTTTGGCATTGGCAAATGAACAATCAACACTGAAATAGAACCGTGGAGATGCTTGATTTGTTTGTTTGTTTGATTAACCTATTGTTTGGTGTTTATTGTGGACATTTCCTTCAATTCTTAGTCAGTATTCCAGTCAGTATTCCTTGGGGGAGGGGGTGGGGGTTAGAAGGTGGTGTCAACTGGGAAAATAAACGCTGAATCCCGAATATCCCAAAAAAATCATTCTTTCCCAGATCTCCAAAATCAATCATTAACTCCCGAGTCCCATAAGTGTAGGTTTTATATTAAACCAACGGTGTTTGATGATAATTTTTTTTGTGGCATTATGTTTCTCAATCTTTCGTTTCCTGCAGAGTTGTGTGGACTGTTACATGTTTTTTTTTCTTTCTTTCTCTCTTTCTCTCTTTTTTGTTTGTTTTGGGGGTGGGGGTGTAATTATTTGTATCTTCTTGTCTCTACTGAAACGTTAAGCAATCATAAAGTATTGCTGTGATGTTGTTTTCTTCCATTTTCCAATTACCTTAACATTTTTCTCTTTTTTAAACAAAATTTTTTAAAAATCCAATTCACACGGGAACATGTGTGCATTCAATAAAAATCAAAATGTCATATTATAATTCAACGTTTATAGATGTTTACGTTTGACTAAATATTGACTTATCTTCTAAACTATTGACTTGTTTTGTATCATGTCTATAATCTGTGTAACCAACGTGTAAACGTCTTGATCAACGATTTAACCTGAACAGCGACAATAAACAATGTGTTGAGGAAACTTTTGCTTTAACTATATGTCGACCCATATAAACATAGTTTTCATCAGCCAAATATATCGTGGACAACCTGACATTTTGTTTTTAAAATTTAATAACACTCATTCTACAAACCTCTTATTTGATTTCCTTAAAATTTGATTCGAGCGCTACTGACGAGTCTTATGTAGATGAAAAGCGCATTTGGCGTACCAAATTATCAGCCTTTATTATTTACAAAAAGGGGGGTTAACAGTTTCTGATCTATTCATGAGACTTCCTAGTATTGTAAAAATTACATGGATAACATACTTATTTTGTAAGAAGATGTACGTTCCTCAAGTCAGCGTTATTAATCACGTTATTGTTAAAAGAGAGGCGAAGGATTCCAAAGGGACATTCAAACTCATAAGTCGAAAATTAACTGACAACGCCATCTCAAATAAACAGCTGCGCCATGAGTGCATGATACGCCCGTCGTCTTGTGTGTGAATTTTTATGCAATAAGCATAAATAGTTTCTGACATACGGCATGACATGCGAAAACCCCCTTTTTTTTTACAAAAAACTCAATATCTCTAAAATAAAATTTTGAATCAAAACCAAAAAGTATACAGATCTTTAGATTAATATAACTAAGAAGTGTGTAAAATTTTAAGCAATAATCATAAATCGTTTTTAAGATACGGCGCGACATGTGAAAACCCCCCTTTTAAAAAAAAAAAAATCAATATCTCAAAAATAAAACTTTGAATCAAAACCAAAAAGTATACAGATATTTAGATTAATATAACTAAGAAGTGTGTAAAACTTTAAGCAATAATCATAAATCGTTTTTGAGATACGGCGCGACATGTGAAAAACCCCTCCCCCTTTTTATACAAAATACTCAATAACTCAAAAATAAAATTTTTAATCATCACCAAAAAGTATATAGATCTTAAGGTTAATATAACTAGAAGTGTATAAAGTTTTAAGCAATAATCATAAACTGTTTTTGAGATACGAAGCGACATGTGAAAAACCCCTCCCCCTTTTTTTTACAAAATACTCAATAACTCAAAAATAAAATTTTGAATCATCACCAAAAAGTATACAGATCTTAAGATTAATATAACTAAGAAGTGTGTAAAGTTTTAAGCAATAATCATAAATTGTTTTTGAGATACGGCGCGACATGTGAAAAAAACACACACCTGTTTTAGTTACTAAGTCCCGTAACTCAAAAAGTTTTAATCTTATTTTCACCAAAAAGTATACAGATCGTTTGACCATCATAAGAAACAACTATGTTAAGTTTCATGAAATTTGGATAAGTCATTCTCAAGTTACGGTGCGACATGTTTACGCCGGACAGACAGACGGACAGACGGACGGACAGACGGACGAACAGACGGACGGACGGACACCGGACATTTGTATACCATAATACGTCCCGTCAAAAATTGACGGGCGTATAAAAAAAAGATAAATACCAAAAGACAAACAACTGTATTCAAAACACAACATCAAAAACTAATTTAAAAGACTGAGCAACACGAACCCCCCTAAAGACCAGGTGTGATCTGAGGTGCTCCGGAAGGGTAAGTAGATCCTGCTCCACATGTGGAACCCGTCGTGTTGCTCATGTAAGTACAAACCCGGTGATAATTCTAATGCGGTAGGTCACATTTGGGGAAAAGGAGGACAGGATTGTGGAACATATCCGTCGTCATCTGTGATACTGATATCCCATAACGGTCAACGAACTCGTGATGTCGTCGGTAAAATTTCGAGGGATGATTTCAACTTCACCACTTGGAACTCTTGGTTTAATAGCTTCCTTGCGAGCAGCAACCCTCTATCATGAAAATCATTATAGGAAACGGAAGGCCTGGAATATTGTATCAACTGGGAGATATCTACTTCTAAGCTGAAATCATCGCTTTTGTTGTAAAGTTTTGTTTTCAACCGACCCTCATTGTCAAAAATAAGATGTAAATCAAGATATGAGGCAGAATAAACTGTATCTGTCTAAATCGTCTAACATCTTCATATAACACAAAAAGGCCTATACAGACCAGACTAAATCGTCTAACATCTTTATATAACACAAAAAGGCCTATACAGACCAGACTAAATCGTCTAACATCTTCATATAACACAAAAAGGTCTTTACAGACCAGACTAAATCGTCTAACATCTTTATATAACACAAACGAGCCTATACAGACGAGACTAAATCTTCTAACATCACTATATAATCCAAAAGGGCCTATACAGACCAGACTTAATCTTCTAACATCACCATATAACCCGAAAGGGCCTATACAGACCAAACTAAATCTCCTTACATCACTACATAACCAAGAAGGGCATATATACAGACCAGTCTGAGAGTATAAAACCAAATAGCATATACAGACCAGCCCTAACCGTCCAACATCAATTTTGTCTGAGAGTATAAAGCTCAGGCATTTGCAACCCTACTTTTAGTTCAGTTCCAGATTTATTAACAGGAAAATTACAATTACAAACTTTCATTATATAAAATTGATATTGACACTCTATGGTACAGGCTTTAAGTCACTCTTAATTGACATACACTTTTAACGTGCACATGAATGTTCAGAGATTATTATGTAAGATATTGTGAAATTTAAAATCCAGCGAAAAGTTGAAAACAAAAGTGGTTACATCATGCCAGCACAGGTGTATAAAGAATAAGCAAAAACCGATAGATGTAAACAAAAATAAAGACTGAAAACTAGCATTGAGTACTACCAATTGCAATTATGTCAGTTTCAGTGTTTGGACATTCCAATTAAATCCGAGTCATTTGTCAAAACAAACTTTTTAGAGAGAAAAGTAAACCATGATGCCAACACTATAAATAAATGGTGTTTAAACAACAAAATTGTAATAAATCCTTTAAACACAACTTCTATGCTGGTTGGAACGAATCAAAAAAGAGCTTTGATAGGTCATAAACTAAATATATCAATACAAGATAACCCAATAACATCTGTTGAAACACAAAAGCTTCTAGGTATATATATTGACAAAAATTTAGACTGGAAATTTCAAATTGATCATGTATGTAAAAGCATAAGTACTGGTATTGCACTGTTATCCAGAATTAAGAAATATCTAGATATTAGGATTAGAAAATTATTTTATAATGCATATATTCTACCCATATTTGATTTTTGTTGCTCAATATTTGGAAATTGTAATGCAGATGGAATTCAAAAAATTGTTAAGATGCAGAAAAGAGCTGCCAGAATTATACTTGACGCACCAATACTAACACCTACTGTAAATTTATTTAAAGAGCTGAAATGGTTAAATTTCAAATCTAGGATTTCTTATCATAAATTGATTCTTGTTCATAAAATTCTCCATAACAAAGCAACTAATTACCTTAAAGAACTATTTTGTCAAATTATAAACCTACACAGCAGAAATTTAAGATCTTCTGCAAATAATAATCTATCGGTAGTGAGGCCTAATACAAATTCGATGAAAAAATCATTCACATACAGCTCCTCAATACTTTGGAATAAACTACCAAATGAAATAAAACTATGTGAAAATCTAGGTACTTTTAAAAGAAAATGTGTAGATTTTTTAACTATAAATGATATGTAACAACTCTCTAACTCTCTAACTCTATCATCATGATGTCTTTTTAATGTTTGTGTATAATGTATTATTTGTTTTTTTTTTTTTTCTTCAGACAATCATCTAGCATGAAAGTTTAGTTATATGTTCAAAAATTGGAATATCTGTAATATTTGTTCTGTATGTTTTTTTGTGGGGGACTCAATGTAGATTAGTGAATGCTAATTGAGTCACCCTCTTTAAATAAAGTCATCATAATTATTATTATTATTATTATTAGCTTAACGTCCAGTGGCAAATATATCATGCCCGTTCAGGACGAGAACAATTAACAATAAATCCAATAGGAAATTTTTGTCTCAGGAATGAAGTGGGGGGATTTCGACTGTCAATGGAAAATGAGGGTATATTGAATAGAGACAAAATTTTGACTTACAACAGGCCATCTACCGACTTCTCAAAATATTGTTGCAACGGTTTTTAACGTGAAGAGAGTATGACGACCTCCTACACCTTGCACCGTATGTAACATCCCCATTCCAAACGGACATGACTGCGTTATTATAAATCATGTACAGCCAAACGGACACGCGTCTTTATCATGTTTTACTACCGGATGGTCCAGGGATGACCATATTTTATACCTCAGTCAGCACATGGGGATTGTGACGAATGTACAAACTAAAAATAACGATCTGGAATGATATAGGGAGCATCTAGTGGTTGGCATATCTTGCTTAATAATTAAGATCAAAATACGTCACATCCGATTAGAAAATTTTAATTACTAGTATGCCACTCACCTCGTATTTATAAATGTCGCACAGCAAAACGGATGTAACTCTTCAAAGTTCAAAGTTTCTGTGTCAGTCAGTAATCGTGCTCTCACAAAGAAGTCATAATTTAATTTATGCAAGCCATTTATTACAGAATCAACTCTGGAACCTTAACAATATTAAATGTCACGCAGGTACGTGACCACTAAGGAAGAGAAATTCACTACTAGGAAATTGGAATCCATTAAAAAATAAAAGCGGACTTTGGTGTGTTTGTAGATGACGAGCTTAATATTTTGGTAATCTTTTATAACACTACTATTTAAAGACCGTTTATATCGGAAGCTAAGTCTCTGAGAAGGTCCTTCAAGGGCCGAAACCGTATATACCGTATGAAACCAATAGCTTCGCATCGCATTGAAATTACACTTGATTAAATAAGCTCCAAAGTAATGTGCCCGGTTTGTTGGTACTAGAAAATTGACAAACAAAAATACATCAAAGAAAGTAGAGGTACATGTGACTCGAAACACTTGTCATTGACATTAGTATGTTAAACGTTAACACCATTCAAATAAATCTATTTTATTTATTGAAAATAAAGTTAACTGTTTGCGCTGCATCCCCTACTCTGAATATTGTTCCAGTAACCCAATGTATTAGTATGTTTGCACCCTGCTGGTCCTCCATTATGCATCCGTGCATAACTCTCACAGTTATGTGCGCATCCATAATGATTGATGTACCTGGACATATAGTGTTGGACACATCGAGAAGCACAATGTTTATCTTTGGAGCATGCTTCTAAACCTGTTTGGAATAAAAATCAGTTTACTATACATGTACATATATATGTTCGTCTTGGTATTCATAATAAACAACTCCTTGTTACTTTTAATAACCCCGCCGCGGCGGAGGGGGCATTAAGTGTTACCCTTGTCCGTCTGTATGTCAGTACGTACGTCCCAAATTTAGTTTCCGTTCTCTAACTTTAGATTGTCTCAACCAAATGTTATGACACTTATACACAATGCGTATTACCATAAAACACAGACCAAGGGCCATTTGTAGAAGAAACGAAAATGTAAAGAAGGTGTTATTCTGTAATTAGAAAAAACTAGAGTGCACACGAGAAATGTCTCAACTGCTTTACTTATCATGATTAAATGTATGTTGAAAGTATGTAATATGAAGGTTTTACTACATTAAGTATCACACAAACTTATCATAATCAAAAATTAATGTAAATGAGGTGATGGTCAGATCCCGAAAGACAAACAGACATGTACACTTTACAATCATACTGTACACCAAATATAGTTTGCCTATTAGCCTTTTGCTAATAGTATCTGAGAAACAGACCTACTTACAAAAATTGAACATTGACCAATGAACTATGAACCCTGTCAGACAATATGTTCAACATGCAAACATTCAATAAACCAAATGTAGTGACATATTGGTCATAGTATCTGAGAAAAATATCAAGTTCAGATGAAGCCTGCCAGACAGACAAGTATACCTTACACTCATTCCATACACCAAATATACTTGACCAATTGCTTATAATATATAATAAACAAACAAAACAATGAAAACATTGACCAATGAACCATGAAAATTAGGTCAGGGTCAGATTAACCCTGCCAGACAAACATGAACAACTTACAATAATTCCATTGATGAACCAGGGGTATGTCAAAGAAATAATACATGATGGTCTTGAAATGTAAATTCTATCTAATGACGTTGTTTATCGTCTAAATTACGTGTTATAGTGTTCTTTTTATTTGTCTCTGTATATTTTTAACCTTTATTGTTTGGTACATTTTTGGTAATATCCTTTTTGCGTGGCTCGGTATTTATACATCCCGCAATTGTGATATTATGCTATGGTAATTTTTTGTATTCTTGTCTTTCATTTTTGCTAATGTGTTTTGTCTATAGAGTGTCTTTATGCCATTTTGATCTTCTTTGTTGACATAGTTGTTTGTTTTTATGGTGATTAAGATTATAACACAATGTTGACTGCTGTACCCTATTCTTGACAATTTTACATATAATGTCTGTTTGTTTTGCTCACATATTGTTGTCAATATAATGGAATTTTATGTGACTGTCATACAAGTGAGAGGTTTAGCTAGCTATAAAACCAGGTTTAATCCACCATTTTCTAAAAAGGAAATGCCTGTACCAATTCAGGAATATGACAGTTGTTTTCAATTCGGTTGATGTGGTTGAGATTTAGATTTTGCCATTTGATAAGGACTTTCCGTTTTGAATTTTCCTTGGAGTTTGCTATTTTTTTTATTTTACTTTTTTTTTCAATACACCAAATTTAGTTTATATATTGCTTACAATATCTGATGAACGGACAAAGCAATGAAAACTTACCATTGACCAATGAACCATGAAAATGAAGTCAAGGTCAGATGAAACCTACCAGACAGACATGTACACTTTACAATCATTCCATACATCAAATATAGTTGTCCTATTGCGTATAATATCTGAGAAATAGACCAAACTGGGGAAAAACGTAACATTGTCCATTCAACCATGAAAACGAGGTCAAGGTCAGAAGAAACCTGCTAGTCGGACATGTACACCTTACACTCATTCTAAACACCAAATATAGTTGACCTATTGCGTATAGAATCTGAGATGTGGACCTGACCACGAAAACTTAACCTAGGTCACTGATCCATGAAATGAAGTCGAGGTCAGGTGAACTCTTTTTGACGAACATGTTGACTATGCTAGGATCTCATATACTAAATATTATGGTGGCCGGATGCGGCCATTTTGCGTTTTCGCGTTTTCTCCTTTCACTTTCACGCGAAATCGAGATATCGAGCAATCGGGAAATCGGGAAATCGAGAAATCGAGAAATCGAGAAATCGGGAAATCGGGAAATCGAGAAATCGAGAAAACGCGAAAACGCGAAAACGGGAATAAGATTTCTCGATTTCGCGTTTTCGCTTTCTCGATTTCCCAATTTCCCGATTTCTCGATTTCGCTTTCTCGCTTTCCCGATTTCTCGATTTCGCTTTCTCGATTTCTCGATTTCTCGATTTCCCGATTTCCTGATTTCTCGATTTTTCGATTTCTCGATTTCTCGATTTCGCGTTTGCAAAGTGAAAGGAGAAAACGCGAAAACGCGAAAACGCGAAATGGCCGCATCCGGCCACCATAAAATATAGCTATTCTTTTACTCATAATAAGTGAGTATTTCACATGACAAAAACATTTTTGTCAACCAGTTGCTGAACCATGAAAATGAGATCAAGGATAATGGACATTTGACAGACGGAAACTTCGTATTATAAGGCATCTGCATACAAGGTTTATGGGCACCCAGGTCTTCTACCTTCTGAAATAAATATTTCAAGCTTTCAACAAATAGTTTACGCCATCGCCACCACCGCCGGATAGTAATTCCTATGTCGCGCAGAAAGTCGCAGGCGCAACGAAAATAACTTACTTCCGCCTGGTTTTCCACAGTCTTCCCAGTAAACCTGTTTTATTTGCAAGTATCCACAAGAATTCGAATTCACATCCCATTTGCAATCCAGTGGTCTGCAACCGGATTCCAACTAAAATATGATTCGACAAGTATACATTTTTCCGAAAGTCAACGTCCTTCCTTACGAGGTCGTTGGATCGTTATAAAAAGCGATACAGTACACAATAAATAAATTATGTATTAGCCTAAAAAGTGAACAAAACAACACCAATATTAAAAAGGGAAGCAATAAATACAAGTACATGTATCAATTAAAATTTACGATAATAGATATCTTTCATCAGCATGATGTAAAATGAATCACATCAATCTATTCTTATTTTACTATAAAAAAAAAACCAATAAATACAAATTACAAACCGAACCACGTTTTTACGAACGGTTCAACCACGAATTACACAAATTCCAAAATTTCAAAGTTCATGCACGCAAGTTAGTTTAGTATTTACAACAAAGAATGCGTACTCATGCATCCAAAATGAATATCACTGTGTGATTTGAATTTGTATAATTCTAAAATTTCAAAGTTGACGAAAGTAAAGTATTTACAACAGAGACTACGTAGATATGCATCAAAAATGAATAGTATTGTGCGATTTGAACCTGTATAATTCTAAAATTTCAAAGTTGACGCAGGTTAAGTATTTACAACAGAGTAAACAAATTAAATAAATAACTTTCGATATTTCGAATAAAAAAAGAAGCATGTGAACGTTTTTTTTTCTTGACACGTTGAATCTATGTATAAAGAACCGAATGGGAAATTATGCTGTAGACTTATGATATGTTATGATATGTTTTGATTATACCAAACTGTAAAAATAATAATTTAATGCGTAATTTTACACAGAGGATGGAAGAGTTAAAAGTGCGAGGCAACTGTAATAATAGTAGATGCGATGGAATTATTTTGTATCAAACAAACTTTTTTTCTCCAAAAATGTGTAGAGCGTATCCATAAAACTAAAAATCATTTGGATGTAACCAAATCATTTGCACAGCTTTTCATAAATAAGAAAACCAGCAAAATATACTTTTGCAAAAGAAATGGAAAAAAATGATTTCATGTGTTCAAAACATACACAATTCATGAAATAAATGCAACATGGCATCGTAAGGAACGTGAAAAGGCCAATAACTCTTATTTCCATTTGTCATCTGCTTTATTCATACTTACATCACAAATACACTGCATACAATGCTGGGAAACTAATCCTGAAATTAGCAACAAAACAATAGATTTATGCAGCTGAAATCTATAATAAATCGGCTTAATTTATTGATAATATCCACGAAAATATATTTTCAGCAGTATATTTACTATGTAAATGGTTGTCAAATTTATATTTATGGACAAGTCTAGGCCATAAAAAAGAATATGTTTGTTTGCCCTAACCCTACCTACCCAGAAAATATCTGCCTTCTCAAAATCTTTTATTGTCCTGATGTGAAAAAGTTTTTTTTTTTAATCAGATAGGCATGAAGACTAAAAAATATCTGACACTTCAATTTCTCTTTGCCGAAGAAAAAAAAGAAAACGCCTTCCTACCTACCCACTGTCTCTACCTTTGGTTAGGGTTTGGGCAAACCAAAATATTGTTAAGTGTGGCCCTATAATAAATTCTACTCAGTCGACCAATAAATCGGAACACGACACTAATTTCTCGACTAGACAAAAATGTGAAAAGTAGCAACTATAATTGACGATATTTTTTACTTATGGCAGGCTTAAACTAGTTTAGTGAGTATTCAATCTAAACGTAACAAAATAAGAACTCATGGAACAAAGAAATGTGTTCTATATAAAAAAAATATACCTGTTGCATAAGTTCCACTATGTGTTGATATACTGCAATGAGATGCCGTTGACGTCTGCAGTAAACTTCCAGCTACGTACGCTAGCTATAGAAAAAGTTGAATCCATATATATTTTATAGATATATACAGTTGATAACCTTTTCATATATATATCATATAATTATTTCTGTGACTGCATCGTACGATCCTTTACGATAGATAATTTAGCTAATCTGCAATCAATTCCATCTTCATGCCTATATATCATGTACTGTGTTACAACTCTAGATTCTACCGAAGAGGAAAGGTAACACTAGGCCAGCGAAAGCTGAATTTTTAGTTCAGTCCAAGTGGCCGAGTGGTCTAGAGCGCTGGACACAGTGCAGGCGGTGTTGTCTCGATGTCCCAATAGCATGAGTTCGAATCATGGCGAGGGAAGAACAAAAAATTACTTTCGCAAATTTGCAGATTTAACATTTTTGTGCTGATATTTAGAGTAACTAGACATCATTGAGATGGGAGCCATCTCTGTGGGCTCCGCTGTGAATAACGTGTGGTAAAAAATTTGTATCATTACCATAGGACATGGGGTTGTCATCTAAAACCAAAGTTTTTGACCTTGACCTTTGACCTAGGAAGTTGATCATACATTATGACACACCCTCTGGTGTTGGTTAATATACATGTCAAGTATAAACTTTGAAATCATAACTGTTCTCTAGATATAGAGCGGACACGGTCTTTACCATAGGACATGGGGTTGTCAACTGAAAACCAAAGTTTTTGACCTTGACCTTTGACCTAGAAAGTTGTACATACATTATGACACACCCTCTGGTGTTGGTTAATATACATGTCGAGTATAAACTTTGAAATCATAACGGTTCTCAAGATATAGAGCGGACACGATCTTTACCATAGGACATGGGGTTGTCAACTGAAACCAAAGTTTTTGACCTTGACCTTTGACCTAGGAAGTTGTACATACATTAAGACACACCCTCTGGTGTTGGTTAATATACATGTCAAGTATAAACTTTGAAATCATAAAGGTTCCCAAGATATAGAGCGGACACGATCTTTACCATAGGACATGGGGTTGTCAATTGAAATCAAAGTTTTTGACCTTGACCTTTGACCTAGGAAGTTGTACATACATTATGACACACCCTCTGGTGTTGGTTAATATACATGCCAAGTATAGACTTTGAAATCATAACGGTTCTCTATATATCGAGCGGACACGATCTTTACCATAGGACATGGGGTTGTCAATTGAAACCAAAGTTTTTGACCTTGACCTTTGACCTAGGAAGTTGTACATACATTAAGACACACCCTCTGGTTTTGGTTAATATACATGTCAAGTATAAACTTTGAAATCATAAATGTTCTCTAGATATAGAGCAGACACGATCTTTACCATAGGACATGGGGTTGTCAACTGAAATCAAAGTTTTTGACCTTGACCTTTGACCTAGGAAGTTGTACATACATTATGACACACCCTCTGGTGTTGGTTAATTTACATGTCAAGTATAAACTTTGAAATCATAAAGGTTCTCTAGATATAGAGCGGACACAATTTGTTACGGACGGACAGACGGACGGACGGACGGACAGACGGATCACTATAGGGCGACCCGCCATTCGGCGGGGCCCTAATTGTAGGACTCTGAACAGCAATGGTGGCGCTGAAGTGCGTTTTTGATCACGCGGAAGTGCGTTTTTTATCATGCTGAAGTGCGTTTTTGATCACGCTGAAGTGCGATGGTGACATTGTGACGCTATCTTGTTGATAGCTAGTGCGTTGGTGGGAACGCTGAAGTGCGATGGACTACATAAACTATATTTTCAATGCTTTTGATGTCGATGTAAAAGTCAATTTGTTTTTAGAGATAGTTTTTCGGGTTTTTAAGTTAAAAAGGGGCTTATAAACTTTCAATACTACGGGGAGTGGTTGGTGGATTGGGGAAAGTTAACCTTCTGTAGCGGATTTTTTTTTTTTCGAAATCTTCAAAAGGCTCTTTTTTACGTACGATTGAGCATGACATTCTCTAAATACATACGATTCCGCAGACATACTCTCCATATTATAATATTACGGTAAACGAGGAACTCATGAGAGAAACCAAGTAGATTGAATTTTAACGCAGAAAATCTAAGAGGACGATCTATCTCATTTAGTATGCAACTGTATCTAGGGACAAACAAAGACAATAATGAATACAAATTTATCTACTAACTATTAAACAAATCTTCTTTTCATAGGCCTAATAATTGAATATCTGTAGATATATATACAAGTCTTAATTGAAAACAACGTTCAAACCTATGATTGCGTTGGATAAAAACCTCAATTTTTATGCGTGTGCATGTAAAACAAATTTCTTGGTAGAGGGGTCTAAATATAGCACAAACAACATTTTCCAAAAGACCAAAAAAGTGAAAAAGTATATTTTAACAAAACGCATTTGACTAACAGGTCGAACAACGGATGTTCTAAAACCCTGCTGACTGCCATTGGCGATTGCCAAATAAATTGATCACCATATGTAACAAAATGGATCTTAAAATTAGTTTAATACCAAACAGAAAACAATAAACTTGCGGAAAAGATGGTATACCACAAACATGAGGTGCAAAAATTTGTACACCATATCCGGATTTCGACAATTAATGTCTCTTCAGTGATGTTAGGGATCGAAACGGTATTTGGAAGGCCATATAATTTACCTCAATTTAGGATAGACTCTTGAATTTTAAAGAGTCGAAATAGGATGAACGGATCATATAAACTCGAAGGAAAATATAATACAAGCCCAAACGAAAAAATATAAACAAGTCTAAATTGAAAACAACGTTCGAACCTATGATTGAGTTGGATAAAAACCTCAATTTTTATACGTGTGCATGTAAAACAAATTTCTTGGTAGAGGGGTCTAAATATAGCACAAACAACATTTTCCAAAAGACCAAAAAAGTGAAAAAGTATATTTTAACAAAACGCATTTGACTAACAGGTCGAACAACAGATGTTCTAAAACCCTGCTAACTGCCATTGGCGATTGCCAAATAAATTGATCACCATATGTAACAAAATGGATCTTAAAATTAGTTTAATACCAAACAGAAAACAATAAACTTGCGGAAAAGATGGTATACCACAAACATGAGGTGCAAAAATTTGTACACCATATCCGGATTTCGACAATTAATGTCTCTTCAGTGATGTTAGGGATCGAAACGGTATTTGGAAGGCCATATAATTTACCTCAATTTAAGATAGACTCTTGAATTTTAAAGAGTCGAAATAGGATGAACGGATCATATAAATCCGAAGGAAAATATAATACAAGCCCAAACGAAAAATTATAAACAAGTCTAAATTGAAAACAACATTCAAATCTATGAATGCGTTGGATAAAAACCTCAATTTTTATACGTGTGCATGTAAAACAAATTTCTTGGTAGAGGGGTCTAAATATAGCACAAACAACATTTTCCAAAAGACCAAAAAAGTGAAAAAGTATGTTTTAACAAAACGCATTTGACTAACAGGTCGAACAACAGATGTTCTAAAACCCTGCTGACTGCCATTGGCGATTGCCAAATAAATTGATCACCATATGTAACAAAATGGATCTTAAAATTAGTTTAATACCAAACAGAAAACAATAAACTTGCGGAAAAGATGGTATACCACAAACATGAGGTGCAAAAATTTGTACACCATATCCGGATTTCGACAATTAATGTCTCTTCAGTGATGTTAGGGATCGAAACGGTATTTGGAAGGCCATATAATTTACCTCAATTTAGGATAGACTCTTGAATTTTAAAGAGTCGAAATAGGATGAACGGATCATATAAATCCGAAGGAAAATATAATTCAAGCCCAAACGAAAAATTATAAACAAGTCTAAATTGAAAACAACATTCAAACCTATGATTGCGTTGGATAAAAACCTCAATTTTTATACGTGTGCATGTAAAACAAATTTCTTGGTAGAGGGGTCTAAATACAGCACAAACAACATTTTCCAAAAGACCAAAAAAGTGAAAAAGTATATTTTGACAAAACGCATTTGACTAACAGGTCGAACAACGGATGTTCTAAAACCCTGCTGACTGCCATTGGCGATTGCCAAATAAATTGATTTATTGTAGATATATAATATATAATCGATCTATATATTATATATAATGACGACCTTGACAAATGTTCAGAGAAACGAAAATATATCTGATAAGAATATTTACCTTTACAGGATTCCTTCATTGAGGTATAGTCAGTATTCAGTATTTGCAAAATATTACACAAATTATCGGGGACGGAGGTATTTTCTTTATATCAAATAGCAAAGTCGTTTATTTTTAGATGTTTTGCTGTGTACGCAAACACTCGATTCAAATAATAAATGAAGTTTATTTTCTATTTAATTTAATTTATCGATGCCATACCTGTCCATGTACGTGTTGAAGTTGGTACCACGTGTATCCGTCTGCTGTATGAATGCCACCATTGAATTTAAAACATTCGCCGGAATGTACCTGTCCAATTATATGACCATGTATACTGGCTGAAAAAATGCAAGCATTGCACTTGATATTGTCAATTATTTTCAACAACAAAAATTACTTCAAGTTGGTTACGTTTTTAAATACTCTTTCTTTCTTGGTAAAGTAAATAGGACGGAAAGGAACATCTTTATCGCAGCCTGTGTTTAATAGCTGAAAGAACATAACCAATGGTAAATAAATATACGTTTTTATCGTATAAGTGTAAAAAAAAATTGATTGCAAATTGTCACATTTATACCACGAAATACTATTTTGTACCATGATCATAATTATCAATTAAAAGGGTCGCATCAAGCCGGTGTCGATTGAAAAAAAAAGCGTAGACGTCGAAACCGTTAAACGTAAATTAAGTTCTATGAAATGACCTTACACGTGAAGCTAAAATATAATAGAATATATAGTGATCATGGTAAACTTCAAACATATTATACATATACGTATGTTATTCAAATGATTACTAACGAAATGGAAATGCTAATTTTCCATTTCAGTGAATATATAATGAGTTCAGCGTACTCCTTTCATCATTTAATTCAAGTTAATGTAATACATTTGTACCTGTATGTCTTGCATTAACGGTGCTACCAGTAACACAGACACATGTTCCTGTTGCAATGTGACCAGAGATAGACGCTCTTGCTATGGCTACGATTACGCTAAATATCAGAAAATATCCGAACATTTTGCTGTCCTTTGTTCTAATGAACTATCTGACTGATACTGTCTCTATATTGGTCTCATGATAACGTGACTAACCTTATCTTGTGTGTTTTTTTTTAGGTCATGAACCCTCATACGAAATTTCAAAGAAAAATTTATTTTTGAAAAAAGATGTTTAATTATAGTAACTGAATAATAATTGAAAAGATCTAAGATGTATAAAAGTGAGGAGATGAAGTATGATTGCCAATGAGACAACTATCCACCAGAAGTGCAATGAAGTGCTAGTAAGCAATTATAGGCCACCGTACGGCCTTCAACAATAAGAAAACCCCATACCTATAATGTCTCTATATTGGTCTCATGATAACGTGACTAACCTTAATATCTTGTGTGTTTATTTTAGGTCATGAACCCTCATACGAAATGTCAAAGAAAAATTTATTTTTGAAAAAAGATAATTAATTACAGTAACTGAATAATAATTGAAAAAAAATCTAAGATGTATAAAAGTGAGGAGATGAAGTATGATTGCCAATGAGACAACTATCCATCAGAAGTGCAATGAAGTGCTAGTAAGCAATTATAGGCCACCGTACGGCCTTCAACAATAAGAAAACCCCATACCTATAAAAGGGACCCGATAAGAAAAATGTGAAACAGTTCAACTTAATTTATAACAAAACAATTTACAAAAAACAAATATGACAGACATGAACCAACGACAACCACTATACAAGATGCTCCTGACTTGGGACAAGCACACACAGAATGTGGCGGTTTTAAACATGTTCTTATGTGAGCGCTAAATCCTCCCCTAATCTGGGACAGTAGTGTAATAGCACAACATAAGAACAAACTGTAAAAAAAATCAGTTGCAATTGGCTTAACTCAAAAGATCGGTACGAGGCACAAAAACCACTTACATAAAACACAATAGACAAAAAGCACCAAAATAAAAGTACTCGCAGTTACTGAAAGCTAGTGCAAAGCCAATTACAATTAATAAATTATGTTCTCCCAGACAAAAGTATCAATCAGTACACATCCAATGGTTTTAGTATAAAGACGTCATAAACCGTCTGAGAAATGCATGACCTTGTGCAATTCCAAAGTATAAGTAAACAGTCTAGACAGGATGTGGGATCGCGAGTTCCCATAACTGAACATGTATGGCAATATATATTTAGTTATGTTTTCATTTTCAAAAACAAAATCAATGTTAGTATCAATAAAACAATATTTAGATATGTTACTACTGTGTTAAATTGATACATTTTTAGAATACGTTTATTCAAAGGGACAATTAGTTTACATGGATCGTTTTTAAATTTACGGGATTTATAAACAACATAACTGTAAAAATTAGGATGTGATATCCCGTTTTTAATTATAATTCTACAAGAACAGGCAAACTGTCTATCCAAATCTTTGTATCTATGAAAGAATTTGGTAAAGGTTTTGATTAGTTTGTGGTAACGAAATCACTTAACCAATTCACCAGTTATATACATTAATTACGTTCATTGAAATCTAAAACGTGACTACAGACACGTACATCTATTAAAGTCACTTAAAAGATTAAGTCTGGTTATGGCGAGTTTAATCGAAAATAATGAAATTGACGTATTAATTCATTAAAAAAGCCTAAACAATCTTGGCAAAATCAAAAACAAAGGAACAGCGCTTTCATTGTCATTCGTCATCTCAATGACCAAAAACACTTAATGCTTGCATCATTCCACTTCCTCCAGATTTCCTTAGATGGAAAAATCAATTCTGTATCACTTGATTTTTGTTCAGGCTGATATCCAGTTGAAATTAAACAAAAGAAAAGAAACTCTAAGACTTTATGAGAGAAGGTAAAAAATTGAATTGTTTACATCTGTTTCTTTAAAAGATTAAAGTAGGTGCATGATTTAGAATGTTTTGCATCTTATATACGCGTTTGTACTCAATTTATTGTATGGGTCTTCGAGATATTTGTAAACGTTTGAATAAAAGATAAACACAAAACAGTAGATTTCGGTGGGTGCAAATACATTTGGAACTTTAATATGCATATTCTAGTCTTAGATGCATGATTTTTTTTTATAAGTTGTTATTGGCTTTGAATTAGCTGTCAGTAACTGCGAGTACTCTCAGATCTGTACTTGTAACATAAAATATTGTCCCCCATATAACAGACACTATTTCATAATGAAATATTGTCCAGGACAATATTTAATTATGAAATAGTGTCCTTGTCCATGAAATTTTGTCACCTCCTTCTGGACAATATTTCACTATGAAATTCTGTCCATGACAATATTTCACTATGAAATACTGTCCATGACAATATTTCACTATGAAATACTGCCCATGACAATATTTCACTATGAAATACTGTCTATTATGACATTATTTCACTGTGAAATTCTGTCCATGACAATATTTCACTGTGAAATACTGTCCATGAAAATATTTCTTAATCAAATTATTACAAAATTAAAATAGTACACAAGCATGCAGCATGCACATTTTTAGATTTCTTACTGAAATTATTTTGTAAAATAAGTATTTTAGATTTCAAAGAAATATTTATTTTAACATAAGCTAGTTTCAAATTTGCATAGATGCTTTATAAATGGTTAATTATAGATTAAAGAATTGTCTAACGTATGTTCCATTGTACTACATTATACTGTATACATATAAGTAATGAACCGACAATCACGTATTTATGTTCAAAATTGAATGTACTAATAGTTTTTGTAAATACTAGATTGACAAATCTTTTTGCGACGGCGTTTTGGAGGTACAGGAGTACAATGTAACTGAAATATTAATTTGTGTTTATTTGTCATGTTTGTTATTATCAGTCAAATACAATATCATTATCCAACATTATATATGTTGATAACCTCCCCTTCATGAGACAAAATTTCATAACAATCTGTCTATGAAATATTGTCTCAATACACACAAAATATAACCTCCCTTTTAACAAGACAAAATTTCATAGTATTCATCTGCGAAATATTGTCTATATTCAGACAAAATTTCACAATGGAAATTTGTCCTTCTCAGGACATTTTATCATAGATAAGGACAATATTTCATGATACATAGTCATGAAATATTGTCTTAGGGACAATATTTCATAGGACAATATTTTGCTTTACATACTTAGTTGTCTTTTTGTTGTGGGGATGTATAATTACCCTGCCACATCCACTCTGTGTTTTTGTTAGATGTATTTCTATTTGTATCCATCTGATGAGTTATGCCTTTTTCAACTGATTTTTATAGTTTGTTCTTATGTTGTACTGTTACACCACTGTCCCAGGTTAGGCGGAGGGTTGGTGGTGGTGGTTTGTTGCTGTGTAACATATTTGTTTTTCGTTCATTATTTTGTACATAAATTAGGCCGTTAGTTTTCTCGTTTGAATTGTTTTACATTTCACATATTTTGTCATTTCGAGGCCTTTTATAGCTGACTATGCGGTATGGGCTTTGCTCATTGTGAAGGCCGTACGGTGACCTATAGTTGTTAATTTCTGTGTCATTTGGTCTCTTGTGGAGAGTTGTCTCATTGGCAATCATACCACATCTTCTTATTTTTATATTAGCATATATTCCACCACCAAAAATTCCACAGAAATATAAATATTGATCTTTTTAAAGTATTAATTTGCATCTCTGCCTCCTGCAACAGTTTTGTAGGAAACCATCCTAAACTGGGCAATACATTGTAGTTTTGTCAAAAAGATAAAGTCCATACACCTTTTTATGTTTAGGCGTGTTGAAGTTGACAGTTTTGTCTTGAAAACTTTTAAAGCAAAAATATTTGAAAAATCATCTCACTTCATATTATATTATTATTTTTATGTGTTTAGGCTACATATTGATATAATAACGTTAAAAGTTCACAGTATCAAAAAATGGAATAAAGGGGTCAAGTGAAATACATTTTCTAATGAGTCATAACAACAGAGTGGGTGTGTTTGAATAACAAATAAAAAAGCTTCGAGCTACTACACATGTTAAAACTCTTTTTTCAATTAAACTTCAGGCATATTAATTTCTTTATTCATGAAATGTACTAAAAAAGAAAATTTCGACACACCGTTTAGTCTGCCCTTCTACGAAATATTTCAATAGTATGTTTTTAGATTTTTTTAAACTTTTGAACCCCCACCACTTTTGACAACCAATCAGACAATAGTTTTAAGTTGACAAAGGCCTAGAAGTACATTAAATTATGCTTTTTAGCTAGTAGATACATTTGCCTTTTGAAATACAACTGCCATGTAAGGATGGTAATGATGCCATGTGGATTAATTTATCGGTTTTCAAGAGCTAAACAGACAGCGCCTCATCCATACAATAGTCCGAGATTACTCTGACGTCCAACGGCTGTTTTGCCAGACAAGCTGGGGCCGTGGGACGTCAGAGCTCGTCCCATATCAAAAGTGGATATTGCCCGTCCAAAATAGATGCGCTGCTTCGACGCTTCTCGTGCCAACGGACGGCCTTGGAATTATATAAATCGGGCATCAATTTGTTCATTTTTCATTTATCTCTTCATTTATGCAAGTTTCACCTACCTGCCACCCTTTATTTTCTCATATTTAGACAGTTTTCACAGTGACCCATCGATTCAGACATTTTTACTTTTATTTTCAAATAGACGTCAAGTTACGAGAGATTTCGCGATCGAGACTCAAATATGCAAATATTTATACTTTTACACCTCCTTTATAGAAGATCGATATTTAAAATTTAGTAGCCAACCACGATTTTCACCTCCTTTACAGGAGATCGGTATTAAGCATTTAGTGCCAACCACGATAACATTCGGAAGCTCTCGAATATTTACATTGCTTGCATCGTAAATGAGCGAGGTGTTAGATTATATATTCATATTGACCTAGGGTCATATGCATACATCATTTCCATAGTCCATTGTGCCTTACTTTTTCTCGTGATCACATGACAATCTTTCAAAATGAAAGTTAAAATGCCGGAATCGGTGGGTCACTGTGAAAACTGTCTAAATATGAGAAAATAAAGGTGGCAGGTAGGTGAAACTAACATAAATGAAGAGATAAATGAAAATGAACAAATTGATACCCGATTTATATAATTCCAAGGCAGTCCGTTGGCACCAGAAGCGACGAAGCAGCGCATCTATTTTGGACGGGCAAATATCCACTTTTGATATGGGACGAGCTCTGACGTCCCACGGTCCCAGCTTGTCTGGCAAAACAGCCGTTGGACGTCAGAGTAATCTCGGACTACCATACAATGGCTTCATTTTCACGATTGGATAAACTAGGTGGTGTAATGGGGAGACAATTATGACGAAATAGTATCCCGACTGTTATCTATAATACTAAAATAACGAGGTCCTATTTGTTAGCCGGCATGACGTAAACACGACGAATCAAAGAATTCAACTTTATATATAACCAATATACGACAGTGGTGTAGATTAAAAATTACACCATTCCAGGCCCTTTTGTTTTCCACATAATTAATATTACCGGTAATTAACAAGTTCCGGGTCGATTCCGATACAGATACAAATAGTATATGTCACATGTAGTTTCCGGTTGTAGTATGTATGTATGTCATGTATCTTCCTCTTTTGATAGGAGCACCACCATGGGTTATGGTGTTAAGGAGGACATTTAACACACTGTATCGGTACAGATTTTATGCGAGCATTGACTACCCAGTTTCCAAGTCTGGCCATCCTCTAAATATAGAAAATTAAAAAAATAAAAAACATGTAAGAAACCAGGACGGGTTCGAACAAAAAGATTTTCAAACCAGAGAAAACTGTGCACATTGTAATCAGCATGAATTTATCAGATGACAAAACGAATACTTAAAATTGCTAAAAGTAGACATAGGCACTTTTATTCAGTCACGGACCCGGGTTTGTTCTAGTGTGGTTAAAAAAAACGATTTCCTTTACTCAAAATTATTTCAACACACTCGTAAGTTCTCGATCACGGAATAAAATTGATATCTTATATAACTATAAATCTTCTGTTTTCTAATTGGTTAAACTCATAGGATATCTATCTAAATCATGCGAGGTTTATATATAAGAATTGGAACAGCTAAAATGTACCTAAATATTGTAACGGGGAATTTTTTGTTGAACTATTATTAAGGAATTATGTATCAATAAAATGCTTTTATTGAATAGCAGAATAAGTATAAAGCAATCAGACTAGAAAAATTAATATATCTTACAATCTGAAAATATTGAAATAAGAATGAGAACTAATTAAACCTTATGGATGCAACTATAACAAACTGATTTAAAATTATAGTGTTACCAGGAAAATGAAGAAAAAAACCATTGCCAAATGAAAATACAACAAAATACACAAAAAACATGGTAGGCCTATCATATATTTCACCAGAGATATTTCTTTTGGAACAAACGAAAATGAAAATACGACGTAATTTTCAGATTCACATAGACACGTAAAACAACAAAAACAAACGTTAAGATCCAGGTCTAAGTTTAATTACAATTCAATTCAAACTTTATTGTCATATAAATCAACTTATATGATTTGCGACTAAAACAAACAAAACATAGTATAATATAAATGACAAGAAAAAAGCATGTATAATTACAATAAACAAACTAATTAATTAATACATATACATGTATATATATAGTATAATAGTTTATAATTTAATCATAAGCCCCCTACCCTTAGTACTAATGACTGCTTTATAAAAGAACCTATGCTTTCTACCTGTTTTTGTGTTGATGGCAAGAGAATAAATTTTATTCTAACATCATCATTTAGGTCACAATGAAAACAAAATACCGACACAACAAATAAATAAAACATAAATTCCGAGGATCTCAAGAAAAAAAGAAATTTAAAAAGGAAGATTGAAGAATTTTTTTTAGGAAAAGGTGTTAATTCTTGCATGTTCCAATTGAAATTAATCAATTCACGGATATTGAAGGGGAATAGGAGAGGGGTGTTTAATCTGCCTGTTCCTATAAATACCATGATTTAGATACAAATAAACATGTTGCACTGACCTGAAAAACTGTAAATTAAGGGGATCCAGGCCCTATCTCTTTTTTTTCGCTTGAGCCCAAGAACCGAACCCCCGGATGTGTTTTAATCAAGGAACTGATTCCCGGTCTGCATATTTGTTTGAAGGGAGCATTTATCTCTGTGAATAAATAATGCGCGTTAAATGTTTGCCATTGGACGTCACAGTAACAATCAATCAATCAATCAGTATGAAATATGCGTCTCTATGCGTCACAAAACTGTCTATAAATCTATAAATCAATAAATCATTCAATCAAACTAACGAACCTAGATAATCAATCGGTTAATGAATGCGAATTCGTCAAATATGACATTGTGCAAAATTTCAACCAACCAATTAACCTACATATCAACCATCCAGACCAACCAATCTATATGAAGAACTTGTAACTTGATTTTATGCAAACATTTTATCAACCAATCAACCAACAATCATGTTAGAAAAGGTGGAAAGACTTTACTCACAATGTTTTTATATTTATTGGAAGCAATGGTAAAAAAGCTATTGGTGTGCCAAGTAAATCAATTATAATAAAATTAATACTTTTGAGATGATCCCTTTTTATTTAAATGTCTTTACTCTGGATTCTGGACTCTACATTGTCAAGTGTCAATATTTATCTGTATGTCTAATATATTGGTGATGTATGAAATAGAGACTGAGTGTAGAGTGTGAAGAGTTTCTGAAAGGTTTCTTAAACTTGACACAGTCATTTGAATCATAAGTCATTGGATTTAACGTAATCACTCAGACAAACGAGGCTACGTATTTATACGTCCCATAAAGCCGAATGATCGCTAAATAAGACCAGAACTTTATATACGTAATGGGAGATGACCCTGACTACTTAAACATTGCTGTGGTTATACATTTGGTCATATAGCTCTACACGTGTTTCGGTACTTTTACATCCTTGACCTTTAATTTTTTGGTTTTGAGCATTCTTGATGAAGGTGAATCCAGAAAAGCGCACAAAACGCATAGATTTTATTAAGTATTACTTTCATTCTAATCTAGATTTGACAATGTGTTTAATTGTATATTATGTATTATTTAAAATACTCAATGACTATCCTTGCAGCTAGTTTTTTTTACAAGTAGCGACAATTCTCAAGTAAAGTACTATTCCAAAGAATGACCTTGAATATACTGACTGGTGTGGAATTGGTACATACTATATCAACACAAGTTAAGACGTGTCTTTAGTTAAGTACATAATAATACTGTACCAGCTAGATAACAATCTTATTTTATTACAATCATGTATGCGACTATTAATGTATTTATAAAGGTTACTTGTTAACACGTTTATTTGTTTACTGAAAGCACGACGTGTGCTTAAATCAAAATATGTTTATGTTTGCTTTGATTTGATAAACAGTTAGTTAGTTAGCACCTGTTCTCTGTTCAGGTAATATTAATCATGATAATTTCATGCCATAATTTAAGCGCTAAATTTGCTCTTTCGAAGTAAGTAGGATCAATCAATCAGAATCTAAGACAAAAGACTAGACGCAGATATATACCATGAAACGACTGGATGCAAAGCAATACTGAATAATTAATGATACGAAATTATTAAAGCGAACTAAAACATTTAATTTTGGCAAATTATTACAATTTCATATGAAAAAACAATAATAGACGTTAAAGTTAATTCAATCAATGTTCAGCACCATCTGTCAACAACACTTTGTCCACACGTCTATATCCAGCGAGTGAAAATGAATCTAAAATCCACACGTCTATACCATCCAATTTATCAGTGATAAACTATTTTTGATCCATCGTCCTCTGATCAGTAAACAATTACATTGTAAATACGTCTGTCCACAGTAGAAAATCAGCATGGAACATACGTTGAAAGATAAATAATAGGAGGGTTAGTTTTCGGCAATCAACGGCAGAATGAAAAACTTTTATTTCTTTAAATCACAAATCGATAAAGGAACCAATCAAAAATCGTTGTTCCAATATAAAAATCATAACAAGTTGTATCATTAGCTAAATGTAAAGAACCGAAATAATTCGAACAGTATAAAGTCTATTTCTTAAATCTACAATCGCCAATTATATATTTTAATTAATTAAAAGTAGCACAATTATAGTATAGGTAGTCTAGAATTGTCATTCGAGGTTCGCCTTTCCGACAGTACAGTATCGTTTCCCACCCACCCTTTACTTCAAAAGAAAGTCCATGTTATGTAATAAATAGTATACATGATCTGTATTATTGTGACTGTGTTCTTCAACTTATAGAATACTTTTTCAATTGTAGATTGTGTTTATATGTGATGACAGCGGTCGATGACAGCAAAATTGGACATCCGTGTTTTATTTGAAATAAAATGAGCTTCTGTGTTGTCGTGGCGAGCTAATAAGGTGTCACGGTAATATTTACATTCCGGAAACTATGTTGCTCTTTCGTGTATCCTACTTAGGTCAATGTATCTGAACACGTCCATTTTCACTGAACTAGTACACATTTTTGTTTAGGGGCCAGCTGAAGCCCTCCTCCGGGTGCTAGATTTTCTCGCTGTGTTGAAGACCCATTGGTGGCCTTGGACTGTTTTATGCTCTTTGGTCGGGTTGTTGTCTCTTTGACGCATTCCCCATTTCCCTTCTCAATTTTTTACTGATTGGACAGATAATTTTACATACAGGTGGAGATGAATATTTGAGAATTTTGTTTTATTTTGTATTCACTGCATGATAAAAGACCTAAAACACCATTGGCCTAAGGTTTATAAAGATAGCAGAAAAAGTAAACGGTCATCATACATATTAAAATTGATTTCTGAATATTATAATGAAAGTACTTCAGTTAACTGTGTATGTAGGTCCTTAGGCAGTGTTAGAAAGTGGTGAAAATTCTAAAAAGGCTATTATTATCACTATGGCCCAGGAAATACTACCAGGCCACAATTACCAAATAACGGTGTTAAGCTTTCGTAATAAATAATTTATGTTCGTTTGAAATATTGAACATAAATAAATCTCTGTATTGGACTGCTATGAGCTAACTAATTACAATAAGGGACAAAGATATATAGAATAATGGGCAAAACAATTAAAAAAAGATAAAATGGGTTGTTTTTTTTTCAAATAGAGAAATTAAGACCCCCACCACCTCCACCCAGTCCATACCCTCACAAATGCCAATGCATTGTAGAATCACTGTTTACACCGTTATTCAATCTCTTCAAACCTGTGAAATAAGTCAACAGACTTAATAGCTACTTTGACATACTATACATCGCTTACTTACAACATATAAACATATAATCAGTTTGTGCTAATATTTCCCATTGAACATAGAAGGCAATCCAAAATAATTAATGCTAAGTATATGATAAAATGTATTATATTTTTTACGTCATTGAAGTATTTTAAAAACACATCTATAATTATATTTCCATATTTATATCAAACAAGATGTGTCGGAACGACACGAAGGGTCCAGCTCGCAAAAAAAAAAAAAGCTTGTGAAGCCATTTTTAGGAGTGGAAATTTGAGAATGAAAGTCTGTATAACTGTTATTTTCACGAAATGTTCAAAGTCCAAAGCCCGTTGTTTCGGCAAAAATCAGCGAAGCGGAATCAAACGTAAACTCGATTTGTAACTCATCATAGTAGACTCATCATCATTTTTCAACTGATTTTTATAGTTCGTTCTTATGTTGTACTGTTATATCACTGTCCCAGGTTAGGGGGAGGGTTGGGATCCCGCTAACATGTTTAACCCCGCCACATTATGTATGTATGTGCCTGTCCCAAGTCAGGAGCCTGTAATTCAGTGGTTGTCGTTTGTTTATGTGTTACATATTTGTTTTTCGTTCATTTTTGTACATAAATAAGGCCGTTAGTTTTCTCGTTTGAATTGTTTTACATTGTCATTTCGGGGCCTTTTATAGCTGACTATGCGGTATGGGCTTTGCTCATTGTTGAAGGCCGTACGGTGACCTATAGTTGTTAATTTCTGTGTCATTTTGGTCTCTTGTGGACAGTTGTCTCATTGGCAATCATACCACATCTTCTTTTTTATATTCACATACTACAAATCAGCTCAATATGTGAAGGCGTTTAGAAAATAAGTCTGTATAACTGCTATTAGTTCATGAAATTTTCAAAGTCCAAAGCCCGTAATTTCGGCAAAAATCAGCGGAGCAGAACCAAACGTAAACTCGATCTGCTGGATAGTAATTCGTTAACTGTGTTAATTATGAACATTTCTATCAAGCTATCCATGTGTCCGTTGAGCCACTGACTGATTCTTTTTTACACACGAATGCTATGCATGTATACGTACATGTAGTGCGGTGTATGGTCTTTTAAAGTTATGTCGTATTTATTCTTGAGATAACTGTTCTAAAGTGTGCTACAAGTACATCAATCTCTCAATTTAAGGCCATTTTGTGTAAAATTTTAATAAGACGCACACCACCTATTCTTGGCCCCCAATACTTTCTTCGTTAAATTTTTCACTTTGGAACTTTGGATACACCAAACCAGCTGGAACTTCATATCTGAGAAGCAGGCAATATATGCCCTCAATTTTAGAATTCGTTAAACATTTTTGTATTATTCAAAATTATCCTAAAAAATTATCAGTCGAAAGGTGTTCTTCAAAAATGTATTCTACATAGTTTGATATTTACACCTATGCGTAGGAATTATTTTGTTTTAGATATGTACTACTTTCCGGTATGTTTTTTTGACTGGGCCCGAGTTGGTGGTGTTACATCTTACATAGTCTACCCAAGTTATTTGCCCTATACATACGGTATTTCCTGCTAAGTTATCTAAGATATAGCTCGATGTGCACCGTGCAGTGGTTGTGTAAATGTTTGTATTATTTTTTGCACGCTTCAGTGTGATTGTCGGGCTAAATTATGACAGTACATGTTTGATTTCTTTGCCAGATTTATTTATTGATATTACTTTATGACTTTGTTCTTCAATTCACAGTTGTGGCGTGATCGTCAGTTTGCAAAGAACTCCGCTCAAACCGGTGCTAGAAGCCGTCTTAAACTTGCAGTGAGGTGAGGATTTGTTTTTTGGCTCCTTGTTGAAAAACTCACTGTGACTTTGGAATAAAGAACAGCAATAAAAGAGTAGTTTGCTGTGCACATACTGATTTTGTGTCATGGATGGATCCCCATATCCTTTCTTTTCTATTATGTAGTTTAATTCAGGCCATCATAATCTTTAATTGTTATTATTTATCCTTTAATAACAAAAATCAAATATAAACGGTAATAACTGTCCTTTCCTAGATTTAGATAATTCAGTTTTACACGGGAAGCTCTACTCACAAAATTTACGACAAAAGGGACGATTTTTCGTTCCCTATTGTGAATTTTCCTTTTTTTGGACGTTGGTGTTCCTTTGGCACCATCTTACGGTGTTTATATATCACAACTCGTTCGCTATGCCCATGTCTGTTGTGACATTTTGGATTTCAATGAACGAAATCTTTGTATTACTGGTTAATTATTTAGTCAGGGATTTCGTTACCACAAATTACTTAAAACCTTTATTAAATTCTTCCATAGATACAAAAGTTTGGTTTGGAAGTTTGGTTGTACCTGTAGAAAACTTATTTCCAACGGAATAGCACACCTAATTTTTACGGAGATGTTGTTTACCGAGCCCGGAAATTTAGATACGATCAGGGTAAACTTATCCATCCTTTAATTAAACTTATTCTAAAAAGGTTACCAATTCAACACTGTAATTAGATCTTTGAATATTGTTTGTGGTATTAATATTGATTTTGTTATCAGGTAATTAAAATCAAACTAAATATTACTTTTACATACATATGCACATTCATGGCTCTACAATCTGTCGATACCTGTATCTTGGCATTGCACAAGGTCATGTTTTCTCTGACTGTTAATGACGTCTTTACACTAAATCCATTGGATGCTGGATGTGTACTGATTGATATTTTAGTCTTAGATGCATGATTTTTTTTATTAGTTGTTAATGGCTTTGAACTAGCTGTCAGTAACTGCGAGTACTCTCAGATCTGTACTTAGTGTCTTTTTTTGTTGTTGCTGTAGGGATGTATAAATACCCTGCCCTGCCACGTCCGGTTATTGTTTTTGTTAGATGTCTTTCTGCTTTGTATCGATCTGATGAGTTAAGCCCTTTTCAACTGATTTTTATAGTTTGTTCTTGTGTTGTACTGTTACACCACTGTCCCAGGTTAGGGGATGGTTCGCGCCTTCAAACAAGTTTATCCCCGCCGCATTCTATATGTGGCTGTCGTTTTGTGCTGTTTTTCGTTTATTGTTTTGCATAGTTTGTTCTTATGTTGTGCCGTTACACCACTGTCCCAGGTTAGGGGGAGAGTTTGGCGCCAAAAAACTTGTTTAACCCAGCCACATTCTGTATGTGCCTGTTCCAAGTCAGGAGCCTGTAATTCAGTGGTTGTCGTTTGTTGCTATATATCATATTTGTATAAAATTGAAATAGATGTGGGATAAAATCCCAACAACACAAGTTCACACAAAATAGACATATTTACCTCCATTATTTGGTAAATGCATTGTTCCGATTAATGTGACACCTGTCAGCGAACTGTCAGCGAACAAGTTAAAAGTACTTATTATACACATAGTCCAATGGAAGAAGTTGTCAACTGGTAGTACCTTTTAAAATATACAT